>CM039125.1:12506845-12592664 GCA_022036555.1 Microstegium vimineum | reverse complement strand
TCTATCCAGTAGTATAGATTTCACCTATGTTAATTACTTTTGAAAATCAGAGAAAATTACTTTGCTAAAGCTATAACTTGCCCTTTTCAAAATCCCGTTTAATCTCTAACTTTTTCGTTTTAGATCCGATTAGTGTGATTCTCGTGTCTTTGTGATCGTAGTAAAGTATAGATCTGTTTTATAACCTTTTCAAAGTTTCTTTACTGTTTATGGTGTAATGTTCTGATCATGTCTTATTTGCTTCGTGTATGATTGTTCGGATGATTGCGTGGTGATGTTGGTCGAGTACAGCCGGTGAGACCTTCGTTGACCAAGAGTTCTTTGCAGCAGATCAGGATCACCAGGAGCTTTGTGATCAAGGCAAGTTTAACATGGGATCATCCTTGTTACCTATTCACCATAATTCAATCTAGTCATATTGCATGTGTCTAATTTGATTCCTATTAGATCTATACCATAGCTTTGTTATCCTTTACCTTGTCACCATGGGTTTTATGCATATGGGTAGCTTTGCTATGCTTTACAATAATGGATCTTGAGATGAATCTTGACTAATGATATATGCAACAATGAGATAAAATTGGCTTTTGTAGCAACATGGAATAGGACCCCACTATAGGGCAAAAGCTGGGATTTCTAATACAACCACGAGTGCTATAATGGCTCTGGCTTTAGTCAAGTATAAAGATTCGTACTAGCATGTTGGCAGTTCGTGAAAGGCACCATTGCCGAGCTGGTTGCAGGGCATGTTCCAGGGTGGTTACCATTTTGAAAGGTACCATCGAGTGGAGGCTTTGTATACCCCTTGCCCATGGGTCCGTAGGGTCTATCAACATGTTAGGAAGACTTTTGAAAGATTTCATAGTGTTCCCTACCCACTCACCTTGGAAGTGTTATGGGAGTTATAAACCCGGGCATATGGGTAACATGGCTTGTGGGTAAAGTGTATAACCTCTGCAGAGTGTAAATCTATCATGATAGCCGTGCTCATGGTTACGAGCGGCCTGGAAAACTCACAGTGTAGATAATCATGTTGTTTAACTGTTAATGATGTTCTTTAATCTTATCGTGTGGTTAATAATTGGGTTATGCATAATTAAAGCTAAGTGTTGGTAAAACTTGACCAAGTTAAAAGCAACCGCAGTACAGACAGTGTCAACCTTTTGAGCTTCATAACCCTATGTTACTCTTGCTGAGTACGTAAGTGCTCACTCTTGCTTTCTCAACCCCTTCAGATGGCTATGAAGACTACCGTGAGGAGTATTAGGCTAGTGGTCAACCAGTCGGCGTTCCCTGTGAAGTGGAGCTTCGTCGCGAGAGTTATCTTTATATTCCGCTGTTATGTTATATAAATATTATTCGTTATGTAATAAGCACTGAGTGATGGTACTATTTAAAGATTTGTCGGCTTATGTGTG
Source organism: Microstegium vimineum (assembly GCA_022036555.1). Taxonomy (NCBI): domain Eukaryota; kingdom Viridiplantae; phylum Streptophyta; class Magnoliopsida; order Poales; family Poaceae; genus Microstegium; species Microstegium vimineum. The sequence goes on along the minus strand of CM039125.1, from coordinate 12,591,246 downwards.
TGATTGATCTCTGGGCACACATGAGTTATTCATATTCAATTTTATTCTTAAAATTGGGTGTGACACAAGCTATTTGCAAATGAGTGATTGAGAGATGGTTCTCATATCAAGTTCAATCTGGTGTTATTTGGATCTTATTTGGATTGGAACTTGGTTGGGAGAAAGACGCAAAAATCAAATTTGAAAAACTCTATTTTTAAGGCGTCGGACATTGCCGACGGACGCTCGGCGACAAATGCCTTAGCGTCCGTCGCGATCATCCGGAGACTGAACGTTGCCTGTCCTCGGGGCGACGGACGCTCCCCAGCGTCCGTCGTGGAGTGTCCGACGCGGTCAATGTGTTAGGGTGCTTCAAACATGTTCTGGAAGCCCAACGAACTATGCCGTCGGACGCTGTCCAGCGTCCATGGCACATCGACGGAGCGTCCGTCGCTCCAAACCGGAGCGTCCGTCGTGAACTTAAGGCTGAATTTTTTTTAAAAAATCCTCGTCTCTTCTTTCTCCCTCTCGGTCGCTTCACTCGGTTCCGTACGCCACCGCCCGCTCTCCCGTGCCCTAACCACCACAAAGCCCGTTTCGGCCTCACCTTCCCCTCCTCTGCGCCACACCTCGCCGGCGAGCTCCTCCCAGCGCCGTCACAGCACCGACCGACGCTTGCTCTCGCGCCTGTGCTGCCCCTCGCCCCGGCTTGCGTCGCTGCTCGCAGGAGGACTTTAACCGCCGGTGAGTCGCTGGTCTGCCGCCCTGTCCTGCGCGTGCGTTTCAGCCGCCAGGGCCTGCTCTCTCCAAGGAACAGAGCCTCTCCCTCTGTCCCTGGGCTGTCTCGAAGGGGAGTCTTCCCTTCTGTTTGCCCCTAAGGTGATTTCCCCTCTTTGCTTGTTGATAGCAATCTCTCTTTTCATATCCATTCAAACCCTAAACCTCACCTATCCTCCCTGGATCTCTCAGGTTGCGGTTTGTGAGTAGAAGTTGACTGAGATTTCTCTCCTTTGTGTCACTTGGTCCGAGGTATGATTGTCAGATACGATCCATTCTGTAACTATTTCATTCTTCCAATTAGACTTCTCTCACCTCTAGATATATGCTTATTGTTATATACTATTTCTATCTATCTTACAGGTGACAGTTGGGCAGTGGCAGTTAACTCGGGGCAAAGCCTCGAAAGGGACAATCCAGGGCCGTCGAGCCACACTATTGTGAGAGGTTTGTCAGTTTGTCAGTGGCAGTTGTTCTTTGACAGTGTCCGATAGTTCAGTGCATGTTAATGGCAAGAACTAAGAACGCCGGCCCCATTCCCGATAGTGGTGGTGACCCTCCACCTCCACTGCGTCCACCCACTGATCGGGGAAGGGGCAAGCAAAAGGTTGTTTCCAAGAAGCGCAAGAGGCCACTTATGGATCCAGACTCTGCAGCAGCAGTTGCAGTGGCAGAGGTAGCAGAGATAGTGGAGCGAGGCGGACGTCGCGCCGGTTTGAGGCTCTCGCCTCGCCGTGGAGCGTGTTGTGAGTCCCCTACGCGTCTAGCGACAGAGCCCGCAGAGGCTACTGAGACAGAGTAGGCTCCACAGACTGAGCAGCCAGAGGCCGCGAGCCACTCTTCGATTGATGAGCTAATGGCTAGACGTGTCACTCGCTCACGTGGGTCTGGAGCACCACCCAGTCCTCCAGGACCTCAGTTACTAGGCCCAGCGAGGCATCAGGTCAGGGTTCTCAAAGCCAAGCAGGTCTAGCTTCTTCGCTTCGTGGACTTTCAGTCTTGGTTCCCAGCTCAGAGGGATCCCCGTGCTGGTCGTGATTTCTACACCACTATTCACGAGGACTTCTACAGAGCGTACGTTGAGACCAACGCTCCTCTTAGGGCTCATAGAGTTTGCCCACCGGCTCACATAGAGGGTGTCGGTGGTCCAGAGATCCTTCAACATCTACAGTACATTCAGGGCTTATCAGATTTGATGGGACGATCCGGTGCTTATCAAAAGGACTGGGTCTATCAGTTCTACGCCTCGCTGTGGATCTCCCCTGACCACGAGTTCTTTCACTTCGGCTTTCAGGGCCGCGACTTCAGGGTCACAGCAGCTCGGTTCAGAGAGCTATTCCACTTAGAGTCTTCTTCTATGAGGATTCACAGCTTATGCTACAAGGACCAGGCGGCACCTCGCCGACCTCATGATGGGATAGTGCCATCTACAGACTATGTGAGGCCGTGCTTCCAGCTGTCTTTCACAGAGGGTTCGAGCCGCACTCCGAGAGACCTCACTCCTCTTGCTCGGATCCTCCACGAGATACTGAGGCGTATCATTCTTCCTAGGATTGGAGCTCGGGAAACTATTACCCGTCTTTAGCTGTGGCTTCTCGCTCATGTAATCCGGAAAGAAAAGTTTGATCTATGGGATTTGATCATCAGCGAGCTAGAGGATATCATAGCTACACGGTTCAGAGGACACTGGCAGCTACAGTTTGCGCATTGGATTTCCTATCTGATAGTGGCTATGACTCGGTCTGGATCACTGCGAGTCACTCTTACGAGGTCAACCACTGAGTATCCCGTACTCGATGAGCCAGTTGGTCATTCATGAAAATCTACCTCGCCCTAGCAAAGTGTACCAACCAGGCACCAGACAGGTAGGTGTGCCACCTCAGTCGGTAGAGGACACTGACGCTACAGTTGAGCAGATCGCCCAGACAGAGCTTGCAGATCTTGATGCTCAGATTGACACAGCTACTGAGGCAGCCTACAGAGAGGATTTGGACTCTGATAGCTCTGATGAGGACTATAGGCTGATGCCCGAGTACGCACCAATGTCTCATGACCATGAGGCAGGAGGGTCAGGTCCAGCTTCAGCTCCAGTTTTAGGCACCTCAGAGGCCACAATTCTTACCCTCCTTACGAGGATGCAGGAGGAGCAGTCACGACAGGCAGAGGAACAGAGGCGACAGGCTGCAGATGTTCAGAGGCTCACAACACAGCAGCTTGCAGCTCAGGCCCAGACTCAGGCCCGGCAGGATGAGTTTCAGCGCCAGTTCCTAGCTTATCAGGTGCAACAGGCTGAAATTCAGAAGACTCGGACTATGCTTCTTGAGCGTCTCCTTGGCTCGACCTCCGGACAGACCGTCACTCCATAGCTTCAGATGTTCGGGGTCTCTCAGCAAAAGCCTCCAGTGATTGTGGTCCCGACTCCAGCGTTACCGTCCGGAGGACAGCAGAGTCAGGCACCAGTCATTCCACCCTTCCAGCCACCTGCCTCTCCAGAGTGTCAGTCTCCGAGGATCCAGATGTCCTCATGGTTGGTTTCGCCCGGTGAGCTACAGTCTAGTTTCACACCTATCCGGGGAACCACCATTGCAGATACCTCGCGTGACCTCTCATCCTCCTACATGGAGATCACAGGAGATGACTCTCCCGGAGCCTCTCATCTAGACACACGAGCTTCAGAGGTTGAGGTGGATCTTCTAGCGACAGGCACTTACCTTTCTTCAGTTGCCTCGTCAGAGATCGCACCAGACCAGTCCACGCAGACAGTCACCACTCCTCCAGCTGCAGTTCAGACAGATGCTATCTCAGTAGCAGTTGAGGCAGTTGAGCCAGAGGTCCTAGTTCAGACACAGGAGCAGGACGAGGCAGTTACAGTGGCAGTATCTACTCCACCTTAGTCCCAGCCAGTAGAGCTTGTGGCAGTAGTATCTCTGGTCGCTTTGTTCGTGTCTACTCCTCCACTGCCTCGAGTCTTCACTCGTCGGGCTCCCAGACTCGTTTCTTCAGAGGCAGGACCATCAGAGGCACCAGCTGAGCCTCAGGGGGAGCCAGTTGAGTTAGTAGCTCCAGAGCTTCTAGTGTCAGCTCCAGAAGTCACCCCAGCTACGCCTACACCTGCAGAGGCCGAGATAGATGTTGAGTCAGACGAGTCAGATCTTCAGGATTTCATCATGCTCGATCGTCACGCTACAGCTTCTTCGCCTTCTTCTCCAGCCCCAGATGCGTAGTTGTTGGTGCTAGACGCCAAAGGGGGAGAGAGGGTCGAGTATAGAGATAGGGGGAGGGATTCGTTTCTTTGTGTGTTTTTATATTCCCCCGCACTCATGTCATCATGTCAATCTTATTGCATTTGTGTATATGTGTGATGAATGATGCTTGTGAGATACTTGTGCTTGTGAGACATACTCTTGTTTTTCTCTAATATATGGTGTGAGTTGTCTCTTGTTCTTGATATGTCTATGATCTAATGGTAATTGAGCTTCCGCATCTTACTCCGATATAAAGTTGAGAATATCATGAGGTACTCCGCTTAATATTCATTTTCATGAGTACCATGTTTGTGATTCGGTTTGGGCGAGCAAGTTTGCTTCATTACAAATTCACTAACCCTTGCTCAACCATTCCAAGTCACCTAAATCCTAACCTTTCACTCTTATATCCATACTCGAGGAGTTATTGTCGTCAATCACCAAAAAGGGGGAGATTGAAGAATCATGGCCATATTTGGTTTCAGTGATTAACGGCAATTAGCGATTATTATGGCTAACGTGTGTTTTGTAGAGGCTATGCATAGCTTAGCCATAGTGATCAACATGAATGGGCTTGAATGGTCATCAATTAGCACTCAAGATGGATATCGTTTCGGATTTCAAAGAGACATGATGAAGACCCTAGAATGATAGGCTAAGTGCCATAAGGTGATGAAGGGCACTTAGAAATAGATAGGGCTTCTATTTGATCTTTGACCGTACTATCAAGAGAGGTTAAGACTAGTAGCTTGATTTAGGAAAGCTTCATGACTTAGGTGTGGTGTACACTTGACTTCCTTAGCTCTAAGCAAGCCTATGGTGACCGTAAGATAGCCAAGAACTTCTTCCGAATTCATCGCAACGAAAACCGGAGTTGAAAAAGAAGTTTACTGGGCGTCGGACGCTGAGTCTGAAGGCGTCGGACACTGTCCGTCGCGTCGGATGATGGCGTCGGACGCTGACGTCAGGTTGACGTAGCGTCCGTCGGCCGCCCAGTATGAGCCCCTGAGTTTTTGAGGGCGTCGGACGCGGTCTTCCAGTGGGGTTGTTTTCAATGCAAAACGAAAAGGGGCGTCGGACACTGATACCTCAGCGTCCATCGGACTGCACAGGAGCGTCCGTCGCCCAAATCAGTGTGCAGAACTAGCCGTTGGGTAGGGCAACGGACCGTCCGTCGCCTAGGCGTCGGAGCGTCCGTCGCCAACTTAAAGAGCCAGCCCGAGGCAGTTTTCTGGAGGGCTATTTATAGCTCCTCAAACCTCTCTCCCACCTTGCCTTTGCTCATTTCAGTTGCTAAAGTCTTTGAGAAGGTTGGGAAGAGAGTAAGAGCCCTAGAGAGAGAGTGATTCGCGAATCCATCCATCCTCTCCTCTAGTTTATCCAAGAGTTCAAGTGTGCATCCTCTAGTTGTGAAGCTTGAGTGAGTCAAGCGAAGATCGAGGCTTGTTACTCTTGGTGATCGACATCACCTAGACGGTCCGGTGGTGCTTGGAGGAAGGTGATCGCCGGGGAGATTGTCGGCGGCCCTTCTTCATCGACTTGTGATTGGTTGTGGGCGATTCACCGAGCCGGAGTGGCAAAGAATCAGCCCGTAGAGAGCACTCATCCCTTGCGCGGGATTGAGGGGGAGCTATACCTTGTGAGGTGCTCCAACGAGGACTAGGGGGGAGTGTCGACTCCTTGATACCTCGGCAAAACATCATCGTGCCAAGCATCTCTTTCCCTAGCTCTTTCATACTGCATTACTTTCCGCACTTGTCTTTCAATTCATACTAGAATTGTGTAGGAAGGTTTCGCTTTCTATTGGCTTGCAACCGCTTTCTAGTTAGGACACACTGTCGGTAGGCACTAAGGGGTTAATTGGCTCTTGATAGGTTTAATTCTTGTCTAGAATTTAAAAAGAGCCCAATTCACCCCCCCCCCTCCTCTTGGGCATCTTGATCCTTTCACGGTGATTGTGAGAGGGCTTGTACCCACCTTGGCGGAGAGCCAAAGGGTAACTCTAGTGGATTGCTCGTGTCATTGAGTTACTCTCATTTGGGTGGATTCTTGTGGCGCCCGAGTGTAGGGTCAATATGGCGGACTAGAGGGGGGTGAATAGTCTTTTCTAAAACTTAAGCGCAACAGCTAACTGAAACAAATGCGGAATTAAAACTATCAGTCTAGCCAAGACTACACCCCTCTATCTATAACTTTAGCACCTAGCAAATTATATTAATTGGGATCACTAAGGTGCTAAGCTAGGAAGCTCACCTAAACAAGTCTAGGTTGCAAGGTCACACAAACCTAAGCAACTAGTACTCTAAGCACAAAGGGAGCTCCTACACATACTAGTAAGCAAAGCACAAAGCACCTAAGCTCACTAGCAATGCTCTCTAGCAAGACTACATAAGCCAACTAGAGAGCTCAACTTACTTAGCTACACAAACTAAGCAATGTGACTAACAAGGCTACACAAGTCAATTAGCCACTCAAGAGCTACTTCTATGCTACACAACCTAGAAGGCAACTAGTTAAGCTACACAAGCTAACTAGTTACAAGAGCAACAACTAGCCACTAGCACAAGTAAGAATAAGTAAATACAAGCTAGTGATTTGGATAATGCAAACCACTGAGAAGATGTACAAGGTTGACACGGTGATTTTTCTCCCGAGGTTCACTTGGTCGCAACCAATCTAGTCCCCATTATGTCGACCACTCACTTGGTGATTCGGTGGCTAATAGGCATTCACAAGCCTAGCCCACTAACTCGGGCGCCACAAGAATCTACCCACAAGTGAGGGTAGCTCAATGACATGCTCAACTAGAGTTGCTCTTCGCGATCTCCCGTGGGGCGAGCACAATACCCATCACAACTCCGGAGCTACGCACAAGCTTCTTGCGTGCTTCGACGGAGCCACGATCACCAAGCCATCTAGGAGGTGGCAACCTCCAAGAGTAACAAGCACCACCGGCTTGCAACACAATCACCTAGTGCCACTCGATGCAAACTCGCAATGCAACGCATTAGAATCGCTCTCTCACACAATCGGATGATCACTATCAAATGTATGTGAGTTAGAGGGCTCCCAAGCACACCAACACAAGTCACAAAGGCCCTAGGCTGCTCAGCAACAAGCCAAGGGCAGCCACCATGTCTACTTATAGAGGGAGGGGAAAAACTAGCTGTTTTCCCTTTCACTGCATACATCCGGACGCTCCCAACACTTGGGTCCGGACCATTGCCCATGCGTCCGGACCACCTAGCCGTTTGAATTGAGCCGTTGGCGCGCTTTTCTCAACCCAAAAACGCCTCCGTACGCTAGCTATAGTGAAGATCCGGACCATTAAACGGAGCGTCCGGACTCTACACAGAGAGCTCCCGAGAGCAAAATTTACTCCGGACGCTGTCCGGATGTCCGAACAGCACCTCCGGATGCTAATTAGCGTCCGGACCTCCCAGGTCAGCCAAGGAATTCCCGAGAGCATTTTCAAAGCTCCGGACGCTACGGTCCGGACCATTGCCCACGCGTCCGGACCCGCATCCGGGCCTGCGTCCGGACCTGCGCAGTCCGCACTAAAACGCCCATATCTCTTAGCTCCGAACTCCGAGTTCGATGATCTTAGACTTTTTGGAAATCTAACTCAGAGGCCTACTCAACCCTCAAGTCTATTTGATCCATATCACAATGAATCAAAGCAGTATTTCATTCCAAGATCCATTCTAGTGTTAGGAGCATACCGAAAAACATTTTTCTCTTCTCCGAGTCGATTCAATTCAACTCCAACACCTTCTCCTTTGCAAATGTGCCAACACCACCAAGTGTACATCACCATGTGCATGTGTGTTAGCATTTTCACAATCATTTTCAAAGGATTTTCACTTGCTTCTCACCGCGCCACTCGATCCTAATTCATCGCTAAGTTAGATCGCTCACGGTGGCACTAGATAACCGATATGCAAACAAGTTTGCCCCTCTTGATAGTACGGCTATCTATCCTAAACCCAGTCATATACTTCTCTACACACCTATGACCGGTGAAATGAAATGCCCTATGGTTATACCTTTGCCTTGCGCATTCCATTCCATCTCCTTCTCCAATGTTGATGCAACACATGCACTAACCTATCACCAAATGATATGATCCACTTCATATCATCACGTGACCGTATTGGTTCATCGATCTTGACCTCACTTGCTCTTCACCGTTGCATTGGTCCATCGGCGCCAAGCATCACTCGCTTGCCCTTCACACTTGCAACCGGTCCATCAAGCCAGCCTCATCTTGATCTTCTCCACCTTGATCACATGACTCCATGTCATGTCTCATGTGCAATAAGCTCCTTCATCACACAATCATATGTGAACTAATCTCCTGTGTATATATCACTTGAACACATATTAGTTCACGTAAGTTGTCACTCAATTACCAAAATCACACAAGGACCTTTCAATCTCCCCCTTTTTGGTAATTGATGACAACTCTACAAAGATATAGAAATTAAGATCTTTTTGGACATTATGCCATTTATCCAACATTTAAGCTCTATACCAAGATTTGGATAAATGTCACAAAATCCGACTTGGTAGTGATAGCTCCCCCTACATGTGTGCTCAACAAGATTAGGTTTAAGCCTTGCACACATGCATAAATAGGAATTTTTGGGAGTGCTAGCACTACTAAGTGATGCTAAGGGATATATAGGATAAACCTTTGAAGATACCCATGTAGTTGCACTTTGAAGTTCATCCTTAGCACCACAATGGTTAGCTAGATAGCATCAAAAACACTAGAAACCTCGTGAGATCAATATTATAAGGAAGGTTTCTAGATACCACTTATTAGATCAAATATCTAGCTTACCAACCTATGCATGCTAGTTTATCAAGTCATCATTCAAATCCTACAACTAGCATAAACCACACAAGCATGCATATAAAGATAAGAGTTATGCAATATGCAAGCAAGCACATGAATATGCACATATCAAATGCAATCAATCAAGTTCATGAGCTTGCTCCCCCTACTTGTGTGTATCTCTTAGTCCAAGACTTTGATCCTTTGATCTTGTTCTCTTGTCCATGTCCATGTCTCTTTCCCTTAGTGCATGTCCATTCACTAATATATCTTTGTTCACTAATCTCTCCCCCTTTGTCATCAATTTCCATAAAAGGTAGGCTCATATTGATGCAAAGGTTGCACTAGGGTAGATGGTTGATACTTTTTGATGGACACTAACACATTTGTATTGGAATGACTCTATGTGTAGGATCATTGACCATTATACCAATGAGTAGGGCAACTCCCTTTTGGTCAAAGCAATTGTCATCCAAATAAGCTTTGCAAGTAAGAGAACTTTGATTTGATCATTTAAAGTTGAGGATCACTTTGTTAGCTTGTAGGATATCACTTGTGAGATTATCACTTGAAGAATTATTTGAATTAACTCAATGTGGATCATCACAAGTATGCTAGAACTAGACATCTTTTGCAAGTACCAATATGAAAGATGATACTCTTTGAAAGATTAGCATAAGTCTAGCTACCATTTGTAGATTACATCTTGATATCCATTTGCATAGTTTTCTTGTGCTTGAACTAGATTCATCTTCATGAGCTTCTATGTTGGACTTGAACTAATATGAATGGCATGAGCTTCCAAGTCCGGTTTAAACCCTCTCTAAGCTTGTTCACACACATTGAGCGGTTATCTTATAGAGTTTGTACTTGTCACTTGATTGCAATCCAAAATAGATCAAGTACTTGGGTTTACTAGCTCATGAACAAACTTATATACTACCACTAGATCAAACAACTCAATCAAGCTATAGTGGTAGGCTATAAGCATAAAATTCATTTGATTTTCAATGAATGATCACTATGTATGACTATATGCACTAAACAAGTTCTAAGTATTAGATGTATGCATATGTCAAACAATTTCACCTTTGCTATGTTGGAGTAGAGGATAGTCAAATTTTCATCTCCAATTAGCAATGTGAATTCCCATTAAGAGCATGGTGAAGACCAATGAATACCACTTGGAATGTTAATCTTCACCCATATGATTTGAGTCCCACTAATGATCAAGTGCACTTTCTTGTTGTGGTTGACTTGCTCCTTTCTTGATTTTTGTTTGCATGTGAGAATACCAAATGATGTACCACTCGTAGAAGGTGATACCACTTGTAACTTAAGATCATGAATCGCTCTTGGGTGTTGCTTGCTTTCTTTTGATTAATCCTATTGATAGCTTTCAACTAAGCATCTCCAAATGATCTCTAGATCACCACTTCCATGTTAGCCTTCCAAGTAACGTTCTTGGTTTACCTACAAAAGGCGGCAAGCCCCTACAAAAGGGAGAAGTGACCTCTCTCCAAGAATCATCCTTGATACTCACTTGAAATGGCTTTGTTTGATTGATCTTCATCTTGAGTACTAAACATGTGCCAAGTATACTCCACAATTAAATGGCCTTGTACTCAATGCTTGTCATGATTCTAGCTTGAACCAAAAGCAATCATAGGTACCTCAATCACTTATAAACATGATTCCAACTTGAGGACCTTTCAATCTAAGTGACTCTAGAATAATCCAATGTTTGTCACTTTTCTGGCAGATTATGTACACTTCAAAGAATATATCATAAATCCCAAAGTAAATATCCAATGATCATGAAATTTAGTGGAGATATGCTTCACTAAGTCATCTAGCAGACATAAAAATTTGAGCTTCATTGGACTTCTAGATTGCTACCAGATTTCACATCTTTCCACATAGATACATGCTGAAAACTGCTGCACATGTGTTGACAAGATCCACTCCAAAACCAAAGTATCCCTTATACACTATCCATGAAATTTGCACAGAAACTAATAACATAAGTGTAGAGCATGCACTTAAAATTTCAATCTAATCCAAATAGATTTGATCTCTTAAACATGGCTATGATCACAGCTAGCTCAGATTTTGAATAAATAACAGATTTGAGCAAAATGAGCTAAGCTTCTTCAAATTGAATCAAACTTGAATTCAACTTGTTTGAATACTATCTCAAGACTTATATACATTCAATCCACTTGCTAAAATAAGTCTCTTGATCATACCCATTTAAATCAACTCAAATTGATCACTAAGCAATTTAATCCATTCAATCAACTTGTAGCAAGCAACTAGTGCACATATATATCCAATTCAATCAACTCATATGCACTATGTGTATATCCAATTGAAATATCTTATACACACCCAAATGAACTTGATCAACAAGAAATATACCTTAGTAGATCATGATCAAACCATTAGCAAGCTTCAACTCAATTATTTGCAAGCCTTCAAATCATCCATAGACTACCACAACTTGATGTTGCACTTGTATGTTGTAGCACTTGGACTTCATTCTTTTGACTTGGCATTGGTATGAGATATGCATTAAGCTTCACTACTTGACTCAATCATATGATGGACAATATGAAACATATTGAATCAAGCCTCCAATGTCAATGGTACCTACACTACTACAGAATCGGCAATCAGTGTCGGTTCAAAACCCCCCTACAGTGGCGGATTTTGAACCGGCACTGGCGAATCGGCAGTGATGAGCCCAAGCCATCACTGCCGGTTATGCCAAACCGGTAGTGATGGATCAAGCATCACTGTCGGTTCGTGTTACCAACCGGCAGTGATGCTTGAGCCATCACTGTCGGTTTGTTTCACCAACCGGCAGTGATGCTTTAGCCATCACTGCCGGTTTGGCACCCAAACTGGCAGTGATATTATTTTTTAAAATTGCATTTTTTTAATTGTTTTATTTTCATTTGGGGTTTCTGGTTTAGGGTTTATGGTAGAGGTGGTGGGGTGGGAGATCATGGAGGTGTTTTCTATCAAACCATTTGATATCGATGTGAATTGAAGGTGGTTGTGGACTAGCGACAATACAAACCCATCACACATTTATAATAATTATTACAAAACATCCAAACAAAACTTAAAGTATCGAATTAATTGTCGCATTACAATAGCCTTTTGAGGCGGTCTTTTCCATAGATCTTCTTGAAGTCCTTACTCTTCACAATGGATAGACATCCTTTTTTATACACTATATCGTCCAGAATAAGAGCTGCTATCTCCTCTTGAAATCCTCTTATCTCAAAATCCACCAACCTATTGTGGCCCTGTTCTTTGCGCTGTAAATTGATACAAGATGATATTGAGATGCACATACGTAAGATAAAACAATAGAATTAAAATGCGACGCGTACGTACCATGCCATCTCCTATTCCTAGTTTTGCGCCAAAGTAGGCAAGCATTGCCCACATCACATAGAACCCGCACTCGTTGTTCCCCATTGGTTGATCTAGGGTCTTGACCTTCTTCATATACTCCGCTCTGAATGGTTCTCTCCATTTCTTTTGCATATTAGGCTCCACATTTCTCCAATCAGGTAACGCCTTCATTCTATGTGACAATGTAAATGAAGTGTGAAGGCTGAGGACATTATTAATTACAATATCATATGTGATTGAAAAGTGTGGTGATATTGGGTTCACTTACATATTTAGCACTTTGAATAGGGGTTCGATAAGTTTAAGTGGCTTCTTTTTTGAGTCCCACACCTCGATAGTTGAATTTTTAAGACTTATATCTACGAGGACGTAATGGTTGCTGCAATCACAAGGTTCATGTTATTGAATGATATATCAAGAAAAAAACACTTAAGTAAGGGTTGAGAACACATACTCGCAATTGTAGGTTAGCAGTCCGTTTGTTTTTCCAACTGAGAACATTCTTTCAAACTCTATCTTCAAACTCGCTGAGACATACGGATCTTGGAGACCGGCTTTGCACGTGTTCTCATTTACATAGATGGGGTCCAAGAAGTCAAAATTGCTTATTCGTTTTTGAAGGCAAAATTTTGCTACAGACCTGCAAAATAAACATGCATGGATATATTCAAATGCAGATCACGTAGTTTATTATAACGTTGTTAGGGTATGGTACTTACATAGTCCATAACATCATAATCTGCACATCCAGCGAGCGTCGTTGAAAGAGTTGAAAGAGTTCTTCATAATAAATAGTATGCACAACCTCTTCAGGATGATTAAAAATAAAACATGGAGGGATGCATACTTCAAAGTTTGCATTCTTGTCTTTGCTTCTATCACTGTCTATGATGTAATAATTATGCAACTGTCGCATGTTTGTTGGCAAATTTCTATACTCTTCTTCGCTGGCGACCATAGGCATGCCTAGTTCAAACTTGTATGCAACTTCGGCCTTTTCAAATTTGGTTTTTTCAAAATAGAGATTCTCGGCATCCTCCATGCTTATATCCAGTTCTGCGGCCAAGTTTTGTATCTCTAGCTGCTGAAAGGTGTGCATTTCTCTAGCTCTTTCTTGGTTACCCGGATTTTTGCTTTGCCTTTCAAATTGGCTCTGTTTCTCAGGTATATAAGCCAATCGTTTATACAAGGCAAGTTTGGTGGCCTTTTCTGTAATCTGAGCTCGTAGAATATCGTCCTTAGTCGGCACTGGCGGAGGCCTTTTACTAGTCATCTTGGGATCTTTACCAACTGAAGCTGATGACCTCCTCTATTGCGAAGTCGAACCTGATCTGGAGCTAGGGGGGCGTCGAGATCCCAGTCCTGAGGACTTTGAAGCTGGTGGTGGTGGAGGAGGAGGAGGAGGAGTCTTCTCCTTTGGCGGTGGAGAAGGAGTCTTCTCCTTTGGCGGTGGAGGAGGTGTCGGTGGATCTTGACGAGGAGAGAAACCTCTTGGCGGAGGCGACCGGGATGATTCACTATCATCATCGTCATCCGAAGATGGCTGGTCGTCTAGCTTGATGAAGCGTTTACGCTAGGCGACATGAGTGCCCAAGTTGTGAACTAGACGCGGTCTATCTTCCTCCACTGGGAAATCAATATGTATCTTATTATACTTCTTGTCCAATATCTTATCAATGCTGACCCTGGCATACCCGAGTGGCACTGGCTTGCCATGAATGACGTTCTCTCCTATAGAAAATGCTTGTCCGACCGCCACCTTGTCTTTGGTCCACTGCTGGCAGATGTACAACCTGACATTCACAGGTTCTGTGATGTCGTCCACCGGATGAGGAGCATTGACCTCTTCTTCATCAGGCATAGGGATTGAGCCACAGCTACTGCGGCCCTTGCCGGGCACTGGCTATTCAAAACCGGGACTGCATGCGGCCCTTGACTCGAACACATAGATTGCATAGCGCTCGCCACCTGAGCAGCTATCCGTGCTTCAATGCTCTATCCTAGCTCCTGTCGCATCCTTTGGAACTCCTCTTCTCTTTGCGTTCTAGCCCTTGCCCGGCCCCTATAGGAAGCGGATTCACTTTCAAATGCTTTCTCCCAAGGAATTACCCCGGCTCCTCTAGTGCGACCGGGGTGCTCCTTGTTTCCAAGTGCTTGCGTGAGCACGTCATTTTCTCTATCCGACCTGCGGGCCCCTCTATGCACTTCCTCAGTGATCGTGGAAATCTTCTGGAGGAGATCGTTGACGGGTTAGTCCTGGCGGAAAGGCTCCCGTCAGGATTGTATTGTGCCCCCCTTGCGAGTAGGTAGTTCACTGATCTGGGCTGCCAATTGCTTGTCTGAGGCGTAACGCCGCTCTGCTCTAGTGCTTCGACTTGGGCATCCCAATTCGGAATCTTCCTTACGTACCCACGCGATCCTAAGCGGTGAGGATTATTTGACCTAAGAGAGTTTGCTTTGTTTCTTTCGCTTGATGCCTTGGCCTCATCAGATAGCTTGTAAGCCTTGAACTCCTCCCAGAAGTCCCTCTGCTTGCTGAATTCACCTCCCGCAAAATTCGGTTCTTTTTCCTCCTTGATGAGCTTGTGCAACTTTCCCTTGAAATTCTTGAAGGAGTGACCCATGATTTCCTTGGCCCTCTTCTTGACTGTCGCTTCATCACAATCATTAGGGAAAGTGAAATACCCTCTGAGCTTGTTCCAAACTAGTTCCTTCTCAACTTCTGGAACCCTCCACGGGTCTTGCTCACTTCCATTCCACTTCCTGTATTTGATCAGGATGAAGTCCCTTACAAGTGCCCCGATGGTACTCTTGTATGGGCCCAATGCTTTTCGTGGCTCCACCGGCTCCCCTAGTTGATCGAACTGAGAGATGTGCCAGCGTCTAGTTGTCTGAGGGAGCTTTGTTGCACCACACTTAGTCCTTCTGGAACTCTCACCAGTACTTGGACCTTCCGGCAGAACCTACTTCAAAATTTATAAATAAGTCCCCATCAAACTTTTATGGCTATATCTACCGTGTTTTAGGTATGACCTAAGTTATTACCTCGTCTCCTTGGCCCTCTTCTAGGTTTAGCATATGGCTAGGGCTCCAAGGTCTTTTATCCCCTTGTTGGTTGTCATCGGCTCCTTGGTCACGTTCAGCACCGCCACCACTAGTTCCTTGGTCATCGGCTTCGGTCGCAGGGCGACGGGTGGTGAATCGGCGCTTAATTGTCATGTTTCTGGACATGAATTTCGATTATTGGTATTAGCTCATAGGTAGATAGATAGACTCTATATCTCTCTATCTCTCTATCTCTCTATATCTCTCTATCTCTCTCTATCTCTCTATCTCTCTCTATCTCTCTATCTCTCTCTATATCTCTCTATATCTCTATATCTCTCTATCTCTCTATATCTCTCTATCTCTCTATATCTATCTAAAAATTTGAATAGAAGTTGAAAATCTTCCAAAATAGACAAGTATATAGAGTAGTCATAGGTACAAATCACAATATAAAGCCATGTATATATGATATAAAATTTTGCCATCTATCTATAAGTCATGCTATACAAAATGTGCGTACATCTATCTATAAGGCATACATCTATCTCTCTATATCTCTATCTCTCTACATGTCTATCTCTCTACAAAATGTGCCTCCACAAAATCTAGATAAGTATATAGACAAGTATATAGATTAGTCATCTATCTAAAGCCATGTATCTCTATCTATATCTCTAATCTCTATCTACATCTCTAATCATCCTCTCCTTCTCCTTCTCCTTCTCTGTGGTTCTCTCTCTCTATCTTTCTCTACCTCTATCTCTATCTCCCTCCTTCCTCCCTATCTCCATGACCAACAAGACTCCAAGCTCTCTATCTCCCTCCTTCCTCCCTATCTCCATGAAAGCAAGAACAAGCACACCGGATCCCATGTAGACATTTCATCGAACACTTTCGGTTCGTGGACATGGAGCTCACCGCGTGGAGGTTTGGGCCGGTTTCCGAGCTCCTGCAGGGTGGCGATTCCGAGCTCCTGCACTGGCTTCGAGCGTCGGCGTGCTCGAGTGTCCTTCTTGGCGGCGGCGTGCACCGGCGGCGGCGAACACCGGCTCCTGCGTGCACCGGCGGCGTCCAATGCCGGGCTGGAGCGGCGGTGAGGCCGGAGCGGTGGCGTGAGGTTGGAGCAACGGCGTGTGCTCCTACGGCGGCGGCGTGTGCTCCTGCCGGCGGCAAGTGCTCCTACGGCGGTGTGTACTCCAGCGGCGGCGGCAAGTGCTCCTCGGGCTGGAGTCTGAAATGGCTAAGTGTGGAAGGGCGCGAGTCTGAAAATTTCAGACCGCGCCCTTTCCCTATATACTCGGTCAGATCACTGCCGGTTTGTAACAGGAACCGGCAGTGATGAGGGCACATCAGTGCCGGTTGTTTGGAACCGGCAGTGATAGGTGGGTCATCACTGCCGGTTTGTGACAAGAACCAGCAGTGATAGGGGACATCACTACCGGTCCCTTACAAACCGGCAGTGATTTTTATTTTTTAAAAAAAATTCCCTTTGCTTTAGAATTCAAATTACTCCTGATTTTTTACTAAAACTTGAAAAACTCTAAACATAGAAGTTGCATAATTTTTAATTCTCTACAACCTTTGCTGAAGTAGTATATTCAAATTCTTTATAGTTTTTTAATTCCTTTTTGAATTTGAATAAGGGTTTAAAATTCATTTACCCCCTTTGTAATTACTCCAAAAATTTGAATAGAAGTTGAAAATATTCCAACATAGCTTTTGCTAGTTTTGAGGAGCTCTACATTATTGCTTATACACTCAAGGTCTAATTCTTCCTAGTTTTTTAATCCCTTTTTGAATTTGAATAAGGGTTTAAAATTGAATTACCCCCTTTGTAATTACTCCAAAAATTTGAATAGAAGTTGAAAATCTTCCAACATAGCTTTTGCTAGTTTTGAGGAGCTCTACATTATTGCTTATACACTCAAGGTCTAATTCTTTATAGTTTTAGAATCCCTTTTGACATGGCATACATCAATCAACAACGTGGTACAACTCAACAATCTCTAGAACTCCATATGATCTCAAATTACTAAAACAACATTTCATTAAGGATTACATAGTTTATGATACTCTAACAATTCACAGTGCAGGCACGATGATGGCCTCATCATGATCACTCCGGAGGTAAGCAGGTTCGTCACCCTCTTCAAGGACAGGGTAACGTCCGCCCCAAAAGGAGCCATTTCTTCATAACCTTTGTACTCTTCTTCGTCTGTCACTCCGTCGACACCTACAATCTTCCTTTTGCCTTGCAATATTACATGTCGTCTTCCATTTGTATTGTTATCCCTTGCATAGAAGATTTACAAAACATCCTTTGCAAGGACGAAGGGGTCATCTTTGTATGCAGTCTTGGATAGATCAACGGTAGTGAACCCATCCTTGTCGGTGTTGATTTCATTCAGCCGGACCCACAGACAATGGAAAAGAGCAACTTTCAACTTATGTCCATAGTCTAGCTCCCATATCTCATCTATGAAACCATAGTATGTTGCCACCACCGTGCCGTACTCATCGTGGGCGTCGAAACGAACACCACTGTTTTGGTTTGTGCTCTTTCCGTCCTTTTTTTTGTGTTAAATGTAAAACCATTTATTTGATATCCTTGGTACCTCATTAGCGTAGTCGAAGGTCCGGGGGCTAAGAGATCTAGCTGACATCCCGTCACCTTTCCTAGCCTTTGGCATCGAAACCAGTCACCGAATTCCTCCTTATGTTTTTTCTCAAGCCAAGCATGTGACCTCCCTATGTGCTTAATTTGCAGAAACTGCTTGTGGTCATCAATGTATGCCATCACACCGTCGGCCTGCTAGAGAACAGCGAAGTGTGCTTGTCTGAAGGAGATGACTTCGTCCATTTTGATAGCTTTCTCACCTATTGTTCCTTTGCCCCCTAGTCTTCCATCGTGATGAGATACTGGAACACCAACCCGCTTGATGTCCAGATAATATGTGGAGAACTCAATAGCCTCCTCTGTTGACCATCCTTCTACCATGCTCCCTTCTGGTCTGAATTTATTCCTAACATACCGCCTGAAAACTTTCATCAGCCTCTCGAAAGGAAACATCTGGTGTAGGTACATTGGGCCAAGGGATTTTATTTGATCCACAAGATGAACAAGTAGATGCACTGAAATGTCGAAGTAAGTCGGTGGGAAATGCATCTCAAGCCTGCATATAATCTCGGCTATCTCCTGCTTCAGGTGGTCTAACCTGCCCACTTCAATGACCTTTTCAGAGATCGCGTTGAAGAACGAACACAACTTTATGATTGGAGCGCGGACCTTATCAGGGAGGATACCTCGCAGGGCAACTGGGAGCAGCTGAGTCATTATGACATGACAGTCATGGGCCTTCATAGAACCATAGTTAAACTTAAGTTCTCTCATGTTAACTAGCCTCTTCGGGTTCCCATAGTAGCCACTCAGTACTTTGAGATCATTGAAGAAAGAAATAAGCATTTCTTTTTCCTCCTTTTTCAGTGTCCATGATGCCACCGGAAGTTTCAAGTGGCCATTCTCAAGAGTTACTGGGTGTAACTCCTTCCTGAGGCCCAGGTGTTGTATGTCCAAGCGTGTCGCGAGAGAATCCTTGCTTGTTCCCCGGTGTTCATCAACGTGTTAAGTGTGTTACCGCACACGTTTTTAGTTATGTGCATTGGATCAAGACAGTGACGTACACTCAAAAGTGGCCAATAAGGTAGTTTCCAGAAGATTGATTTTTTCTTCCAGATACTATCGGTTGGCGCTGCTACTGCCCCGTCCCCCTTCCCAAGGACAACATTTGTGAGTTTGCTTAATTGTTGAAGCATCTGTTTCCCGTCTCGATACTTTGGAGGTCCACGTTTCTCAGTAGTCCCATTAAAATCTTTTGTATTCATATGGTAAGGGTGATCACGACGTAGAAACCTACGGTGTCCCATGTAGACCATCTTCCTGTTTTCTGGTAGATGTGTAGCATCAGTCTCGTCCAAGCACTCGACACACCCAGTGTATCCTTTTGTCTTCTCTCCAGACAAGGAACCTCGCCCTGGTAGGTCGGTGATTGTAGCGATAAGTACAGCCTTTACCATGACATGTTCTTTCTTGTACTCATCCCAAACATCCTTCACACCCGTCTCCCACATCTGTAGTAGTTCATCGATCACTGGTTCTAGAAGCACATCAATATCATTACCAGGTTGTTTTGGTCCTTGGATTAGTAATGGCATCTGCACGTATGACCGTTTCATACAAAGCCAAGGTGGAAGGTTGTATATACATAGCGTCACTGGCCAAGTGCTATGATTGGTTCTCACCTGGTCAAACGGGTTCATCCCATCCGTGCTCAAAGCAAACCACAGATGTCTTACCTCTCTACTGATGTTCTTATAGAACATAGTGTTGATAGTCCTCCAGTCCGACCCATCGGCGGGGTGTCTCATCATTGAATCTTTCTTTCGCTCTTCGCCGTGCCAACGCAACAACTTGGCTGACTTCTCATTTGCAAACAACCTATGCACTCGTGGAGCTATAGGAAAATACCACACGGACTTTACTGGCCCTCCTCTGGTCTTGCTTCCATCATTTGATGGCCCTTGCTTGTATCGGGGAGTTTTACACTTGGGACACGCATCCAAGTCTTTGTATTTCTCTCCACGGTAAATATGCAGTCGTTGGAACACGCGTGGATTTTCTCAACCTCGAGCCAATTGGGCAAATCATTTTCTTCGCAAGGTAAGTCTTTTCTGCTAACTCGGCCTTCGGGAACAGTTTATGTAGTATAACTAACAAGTTATCGAAACCTTTATCACTCAACCCATTCATTACTTTGAACTCCAATAGCATGATGTTGGCTTCCAGTTTGTTTATTGGGCAGCCCGGAAACAATGGTGTTTTCGCATCCTTTCTCATCATCTCCAGTTTTTTCAACTGTGAAGCACTAAGGAATCCCCCATGCACATTATGTAGAAGCTGTGAAATACCACCATTTTCCTCAGTGTCGTCAGCTAATGTATTCACAAACACATCATCATTGGTAGGCACATCTTCTGTGTAATCATGAACAGGCAATAATGCTACACTAGGCATGAGCACATCATCATTAACATTTTGACCAACCTCCCATGCAAAGTCCAAATCATGTAGTTTCTCATGAACCCCCTTGTGATCAAGTGCAAACATATATGCTCCACGTCGCCCCATTTTCTCGTATTCTTGCAGTCTTTGCATGGACAGAATACAAGATGTGAGTCCCCAGCATTGACTCTAGCTCGCTTGATGAAATCGTCGATGCCCGTCAAGTACCGTGGGTCTGTATGTGACAGATCGTACATCCACCCTCGATCCATGTTTGCACTGATAAAATAAGATGGGCAGAGCAGAGGAAACATAGGAACATATTAATAGAAGCATTTTTGAACAATATTCTTTGATATAATTTGAATTTGGTCGCGCTATAAAAATAAAGAGAACAAATAGATAACAATGGAAGCATGGAGTATTAAATGTAAGTATTAAATACATGCATGGAGTATTAAATCTAAGTAATAAATACCGAATCTATTCCACATCCCATCATATCTTTCATGCATGTATTGAGTATTAAATGTAAATAATAAATATAACTAATTACAATTTTTATCCATAATTTTCGAGACGAATCTTTCGAACCTAGCTACTCAATGATTATACAATAATTACCCAATAAAAACAAAGTGCTACAATTTTTCTAAATAATTTTGGATCTAAAAGCTACAAAAAATTGACACAAATTGCAACATCCCTGTTCTTGATCATGAAAACTAGCATAGCTCTAACACAAATTGACACAATGTAAACCAACAATGCTAAAGAATTATGCTTGTTACTAACCAAGAGCAAGAAGATATGAGGATCCAAGAGTGAAGAGGAGCCAACAATGGAGATCAAGAAATCCACCAGCCGCAACAATGGAGAGATGGAGCTCCTCACGCACTGTTCTGCACCGTTGGAGCAGAGGACGGAGAGGAGATCGAAGCTTTATAGTGTACACAACTTCACTGCCGGTTGGAGCCACGAACCGGCAGTGAAACACCACATCACTGCCGGTTGGTGGCTTGAACCGGCAGTGATAGGGCCGAGAGGCATCACTGCCAGTTCAGCCTCTGCCCCCAATAATTGGGGGCCTGTCAGAGGAAGAACCGGCAGTGAAGGGGCATCACTGTCGGCCCAAACAAAACCGGCAGTGGTGGGCCGGCAGTGATTGTCGATTCTGTAGTAGTGCTACACATATTCATCCACTTGTTGATGGTACCCAAACTAGTTTGGGTCCTCTCAAGTTAGGAGCAACATACTTAGGCAAAGCCTTAGTATGAATAGCGGGATGTTTTGCAATAGCAACCATAGAGGTACCACTACCATCCTTTCTAAGCATATGATCATCATCAATGGAAATAAGCTTAGAAGTCATACCTAGTGGGCATGAATTAGCCATGTCTCCCATTTCCAGACATGAGTAGCACACTCTCTTTGCTTGAGACTTTCCTTCCTTGCTCATGTTGTGCTTCTCATTGTCTAGCCTCTTCTCTTTTGCTTGAATCTTCATCTCAAGCTTGGTAGGACACTTCGAGGCAAAGTGTCCCATATCTTCACACTTGAAGCACTTGATGTGAGCCAAACGATTCTTCTCTTAATCTTTGCTCATCATCATCTTGTTGGCATCATGAATATGAGTTGGATGCCTTGCTCTTGCTTTGCCACCTCTTCTTGTTTTCCTCTTCTTTGTCATCCCCGAATCACCATCTTGATGGTTGATCTTGTATTGCACTTGGGGCTTGACTTGTGGCTTAGCTTGAGCATTCTTGGTTGGGCAAACATTTGCAAGATGTACCATCCCATGGCACTTGAAGCACATGAAA
Organism: Microstegium vimineum; assembly: GCA_022036555.1. Lineage (NCBI taxonomy): Eukaryota > Viridiplantae > Streptophyta > Magnoliopsida > Poales > Poaceae > Microstegium > Microstegium vimineum. The sequence continues at coordinate 12,569,049 of CM039125.1, read as the reverse complement.
TGAGTTAGCTTCTTATGTTCTCGCTTCTTCTCTTTCTTGCCCTTGCCCTTGTGGAAACCAATTCCACTTTTGTCACCATGTCTTCTTTGATTATTCATCATGTGATCAAAGGTGACCTTGGAAGTGTAACACCTCTCTAGCTTGTTGCTCATGTTATTCAATTCACTTTTGAGCTCATTGTTCTTCTTCAAAAGGTTAGTCTCACAAGACATAGAAGTAGAACAAGCATCTATATTTGAAGAACATGGCATATCAATTAAATCATCACAAGAGGTGGATACATTCTTCTTCCCTACATCACAAGGGTTAGCAACAAAATGTGATTGATCATTTGACCCAAGTGATGAGCTCTCTTCATTTTTAAGATTTAGCAATTCATTAATGAGAGAACTATGTTTGTGAACTAAACTTTCATGAGATATGCGAAGCTCCTCATGATCAAGTTTTAGTTCTTCATGTGAAGATTTAAGAACATCAAGTAAGTGCTTATGTTCTTCACATGAGGTCTTTAGAAGTGAGTTTTCATCTTTTAGTTTCTTAGTTTTGTTTAACTCACTTTCTAAAGCTTTTGAGAGTTTGCACACAAGCTCAAAGTTAGGATCATCACAATCTACAATCATATTACCAATTGATACCTTAGTGTCACCATGTGACATGAAGCAATGTGATGAAGTAGAAGAGCTTGTGGAAGCATCACTCTCATTGCCCGAGCATGCATCATCATCATACTCATCATCATCAAGTGTGCTTGGAGTAGCATCATCAATTGCATCACTTGAGGTTGGGCCTTCATCTTTCTTGTCAAGTGATCTCTTGGTAGATAGATCATCTTCATCATCACTTGACCATGAGGTGGAGCAATCTTCCACAACCACCAAGGTGTGGTCATGCTCAACATCCTCATGTGCCACCAACTTGGACACATCATCATCAATGTTTGGCACCATCTCATATGTTTCAATGAGATAGGTCCAAATCTCATGAGCGCTCTTCATGTCCATAATCTCACCAAAGATGTTATCTTTCATAGAATGGTAGAGAATGTTAGTAGCTTGACAATCGAGATGTAGGCACTTCTTTTGTGCTTGAGTTGCATCCTTTCTCTCAATTGCACAAGAGAGCCCCACATCTATGATCCACCACATTTGGGGAGAAATAAACTTAAAATTGCATGTCAACCAATTTCTCCACCGTGCAAAGTGTGTGCCATCAAAAACGTGTGGACACTCAACATCTAGCCCATAAGTCGCCATCCTCTCGGGTCGGTAAAGATCACAAATGAGAGACCAAGCTTTGATACCACTTGTAGGGTCGATATGGCGGACTAGAGGGGGGTGAATAGTCTTTTCTAAAACTTAAGCGCAATGTCTAACCGAAACAAATGCGGAATTAAAACTATCGGTCTAGCCAAAACTACACCCCTCTATCTATAACTTTAGCACCTAGCAAATTATACTAATTGGGATCATTAAGGTGCCAAGCTAGGAAGCTCACCTAAACAAGTCTAGGTTGCAAGGTCACACAAACCTAAGCAACTAGTACTCTAAGAACAAAAGGAGCTCCTACACATACTAGTAAGCAAAGCACAAAGCACCTAAGCTCACTAGCAATGCTCTCTAGCAAGACTACACAAGCCAACTAGAGAGCTCAACTTACTTAGCTACACAAACTAAGCAATGTGACTAACAAGGCTACACAAGCCAATTAGTCACTCAAGAGCTACTTCTATGCTACACAAGTTAGAAGGCAACTAGTTAAGCTACACAAACTAACTAGTTACAAGAGCAACAACTAACCACTAGCACAAGTAAGAATAAGTAAATACAAGCTAGTGATTTGGAGAATGCAAACCACCGAGAAGATGTACAAGGTTGACACGGTGATTTTTCTCCCGAGGTTCACTTGGTCGCCACCAAACTAGTCCCCATTGTGTTGACCACTCACTTAGTGATTCGGCGGCTAATAGGCGTTCACAAGCCTAGCCCACTAACTCGGGCGCCGCAAGAATCTACCCACAAGTGAGGGTAGCTCAATGACACGCTCAACTAGAGTTGCTCTTCGCGATCTCCCGCGGGGCGAGCACAATACCCCTCACAAAGCCTTCTCCGGAGCTACGCACAAGCTTCTTGCGTGCTTCGACGAAGCCACGATCACCAAGCCGTCTAGGAGGTGGTAACCTCCAAGAGTACCAAGCACCACTGGCTTGCAACACAATCACCTAGTGCCACTCGATGCAAACTCGCAATGCAACGCACTAGAATCGCTCTCTCACACAATCGGATGATCACTATCAAGTGTATGTGAGTTAGAGGGCTCCTAAGCACACCAACACAAGCCACAAAGGCCCTAGGGTGCTCAGCAACAAGCCAAGGGCAGCCACCATGTCTACTTATAGAGGGAGGGGAAAAACTAGTTGTTTTCCCTTTCACTGCATACATACGGACGCTCCCAACACTTGGGTCCGGACCATTGCCCATGCGTCCAGACCACCTAGCCGTTTGAATCGAGCCATTGGCGCGCTTTTCTTAGCCCAAAAACACCTCCGGACGCTAGCTACAGTGAAGATCCGGACCATTAAACGGAGCGTCCGGACTCTACACAGAGAGCTCCTGAGAGTGAAATTTACTCCGGACGCTAATTAGCGTCCGGACCTCCCAGGTCAGCCAGGGCATTCCCGAGAGCATTTTCGGAGCTCCGGACGCTATGGTCCGGACCATTGCCCACGCGTCCGGACCCATGTCCGGGCCTGCGTCCGGACCTGCGCAGTCCGCACTAAAACGCCCATATCTTTTAGCTCTGAACTCCAATTTCGATGATCTTGGACTTTTTGGAAAGCTAACTCAGAGGCCTACACAACCCTCAAGTCCATTTGATCCATATCACAATTAATCAAAGCATTATTTCATTCCAAGATCCATTCTAGTGTTAGGAGCATACCGAAAAATATTTTTCTCTTCTCCGAGTTGGTTCAATTCAACTCCAACACCTTCTCCTTTGCAAATGTGCTAGCTTGTGCTAAGGGCTTTAGGTTCTTGCTATTGATTGACAAGCACTTAGCTAAATAGAATTGCTTTGGATAGGTGGCTTTGCACCCCTAGTAGAGCTAGAGAAAAAAGCTTCGCTTAAGTGTTATCTAACCTTTTGCTCTAGTGATTTGTACAATTTTTATTAGGCTATTCACCCCCCCCTCTAGCCATCTAGGACCTTTCAACTGAAGACTTAAAGTTTATTCATTCCCCTCCTCTCTCACTAACTCGCTCATTCATTCACTCTTCACCTACCTTGGGACAAAGAGCACTCCAAGCCATTGACTCACCCCCTCTCTCTCCCTCTTGCTCTAGAACTTCGAATCTTGCTAGCTTAGAGCGAGAGAAGCGAGATTAAAGAGTGGGGAGCTTCAATCTACGACTTGAGCACTTGGATTCTTCTTCTAGCCGGTTGGATTTGTGTCTTTTACTCTTGGGTTCTTGGAACCCTAGCCGGCTAGGTGTTCTTCGTGGTTGCCCAAGTTGCTCCATTTGTGAGGGCACCCCGAAGTGTTTGTATTCACCCTTTGATTCTTAGTGGAAACCTCGGGCTAACCTTTGTGGTTGCTTGAGAGAGGCAAGGAGGTGGAAGAGATTCCGACCTTTGTGGTCACCTCAACAATGGGGACGTAGGTGCTCCTTCGTGGGGACCGAACCTCGGATTAAATCACGTGTCTTGTGTGCTTGCTATTGATTCATATATACTTTGTGCTATCACTTGTTTTTGTGTTCTTCGTGTTCTTCCTCTCTCTCCTCGTTCTTAGGTTTAGGAGGCCGATCTACAATTTGGTGAAGAAGCAAGGCAAGGGGAGTCCATTTACTACCTCTACATCATCAAAGCATAGTAAGGAATTAGCAGATCTAAAATCTAGCTTGAATTCCCCCTTGTTTTAGCAGATCTCGTAGGAACCGGTAGTACCGGTCGTTGCACCAGTAGTACCGGTCTCCCACCTGTAGTACCAGTAGTTCTAAATCTCTGCACTTCAAATTTGTGAGTTTCAGGTTTTTAGATACGCCTATTCACCCTCTCTAGGCCAATTAGGTCCTTTCACTCTACATCTGTGCCCCTCGGTCTACTTCAAACTTGTGAATCGCAAGATCCGCTTTTATTCGAGCAAAGGTTCCGACAGAATGTGTCCTTTCCTTTTCTGTCTTTGTGTCCTTTCCTTTTCCATCACCTAAAGTATTCCCTCACAGAAAGACTCTCAATAAAGGTGAAGTTGGGCGGAAAAGATGAAAGAAAATTTGGGTCCACCTGAGAGTGTGAAAGGGGGAAGCATGCTTTACGCCGGCGCGCGAAAAAAGAGAAAGAAAATTAGCTTGGCACACATGTCGATGTACCAGAAAGCGCTTCCCTCAACCCGTCTGAAAATGGTATCATACGGTAATGAGTAGTTTCCTAAAATGATAAGTTTGATTGGTCAGAGATCATTCATTGGATTCATTTTCAATGAGCGTTCGCGAATTAGTGAGGCCGCCGATCACAGGATTCCCTCCCCACCCCTACGAAATTGCTTTGCAACAGGCATGATATAAATGTTTGTATTCAATGATCTATCTCCAAATAGTAGCAACATTTGTATTTCCAAAAAAAATTATTATAAAAATATTTTCGATGATCTATCCACTGATACTATTATATAATTCCTCCATCCAAAATTAGAAGACGTTTGGCTTTTGTATTCAAAGTTTGATCACTCGTATTATTCAAAAAAATTATACAATTTTTTTTACCGTGACTTGCTTTATTAGTAGAAGTTTTTTTAGAATGACTTTACTATGTTTGCATAATTTTTTTAAATGACAAGTGATTAAACTTGAGATCAAAAACATTAAATGTCTTATAATTTAGGATGGAGAAAGTATTAAAAATATTACTATATATTTAATCAAAGTTAAGTTTGTTTACTTCACAAAAAAATACGAACGGACGGAAAGTGCATATAGGTCAACAAAGTATAAGTTTGACTATATATATAATATTAATGTTTATGATCCTAAATAGACATCATTAGACCACAACATAAATTTTTTTTATAGGATATGTTTGGTAGAGTTTCACATAGCTCTAGATCATAAAATACAACTCTGCTCTGTATTTTTTTAGCCAAACAGTTTTAGATCCAGTAGCTCCACCATAGATCTGCTCCACAAAAACGGTAGATCTCCCATCAGATCTATGGATTTGGTAGAGCACGGTGCTCCAAGAAATCAAATTCGGTGGAGTTGGAAAAAATTAACCGCAAATGCCACTCGCTACAGGTGATACCGATTCGTTTTTTTCTTTTTTCTGGTTACTTTTCACTCGGTCGCCGGCGAGGCCCTCCAGGCCGACCGTGCCCGCGCCATCCCACGACGGCCACAGCCGCACCGCGCGCTCCCCAAGGCGGCCACGCCTGCCCCCGGCACTCCCCAACCTCCGGCGAGGCCCTCCACTGCCTAGGCAAGGCCCACCGCGCCCCGCCATGGCTGCCGACCTCGTGCCCCCGACGAGGCCGTGCGCGGACTTCGTGGCCGACCTCCGCTCCCTGCAGGTCCTCAAGCTGTGGCAGAACAACTTCACGAGCGCCATCCCGGCGGCGCTGGGCCACGCGGCGCCGCTACGGGAGGTGGACCTGTCGATGAACCGGCTGACGGGGGAGGTGCCCCGCTGGGCCGCACGGCGCCGCTACGGAAGGTGGACCTGTCGACGAACCGGCTGACGGGGGAGGTGCCCCGCTGGGCCGCACGGCGCCGCTACGGAAGGTGGACCTGTCGACGAACCGGCTGACGGGGGAGGTGCCCCGCTGGGCCGCGCGGCGCCGCTACGGAAGGTGGACCTGTCGACGAACCGGCTAACGGGGGAGGTGCCCCGCTGGGCTCCACTCCGGAGAAGGCGTTTTTTTATTTTTTTAATTCTACTGACGCGTGGGCCCGAATTGCTAGTGAGATAGAGACAATTGTGGAGTTGTACCAAACGTTTTTTGAGATCTCAGATCCGTAGTGGAGCTGCTTTGTGGTGGAGCTAGCTGGATCTGTGGATCTGGAGCTATTTTTGTGAGCTGGAGCTCTACCAAACAGGCACATAGTAAACCTATTTAAAATGTATCTGTTAATATTTTTTTTAAAAAATAGTTAAATTTTAGAATGTTTGTTTTCCTGAAATGTGAGATGTGCATTTAATGTTAGGACAGAGACAGTATACAATACGTAGCAGATTAGCAGTCATACTGGGGAATGAAAGCTTCTCAAATTGTTTGCCTGATACTATGATCACCTAAAGATGTTTTTGTAGAATACCTTCTACAGAGAAATCGCAGCCCCCCTGTTAACAGTCAACCGGAGGAAGGATGCTACAGTAGGAAATCAATCAATTCTCAAGAATTTAACTGCTCTGGCGTCATAGCTTATCTATGGAAATCACCTGTTCCAACAAAACAAGAGGAAGCAGAGATTCATTCACCAGACGATTCATAAAAATCATAATACTGGGGCAAAGAGACCAGATAAAACTGTTATAAAACTCGTTGTCGGTGGTTCGGATCTTTTCCTCTCCGTCTCTCATGATCAACATAGTAGATGAATAGTAGAACAAGTAGACACAAGATAGGGAGACTATTCTTTATTCCTTTTGATATCGGTGATTACAACATAAAACTCTCACGTATATATAGTCCTGCCAGGGCCTATGAGTTTAGTAAGAGCCCACATATAAACGGACTAGGATTAGGATTCTTCCTTTTCCTCTCCTTTTAGGATAGAGTCCATGTGTTTTACAACACTCCCCCTTGGGCGATTACCACGATATACACATGCCTCGTTAAAAACTTCATCCGAAAACCCAGTGGGAAAAACGATTCTTGGAGAAAAGAGTATATCACATTCGTTAATTGTATTACACATGTTGTCTCATTAAAAACCTTGCATGAGAAACCTTCAAGTAAAAACTCACATAGGAAAAAAGAGTACAACATTTAACCTTCTTAATATGTATTCTTCAGGATCTTTTATTCTTCATGAATAAATATTTATCTTCATGATCTATGCATAAACTTCAATGTTTTAGCAAATATAGGATCTACTTGATCTTTGTAATTCTAGTGGTTTTAATTATCTTCAAGGTAGATTCAATCAATTTGCTCCCCTCATAAAGCCATCCTTTGAACTTCATTGTTCAAGTCACACTTTTCATAAATGTGTGCTTAATTGGTGGTATGCAATACCATAATATTATATCTTTCAAAAATTGGCTCAAAATTCTTCTATGAATTATAATAAGAGTATAAACAAGAGCAATATGCTTCGTGCATAATGACCACTTATTAGTTGTGCAAAACAAATAAATTTTATACTTCAGGTAAATCCTTTCAGAGGAATATGGGGTAAATAAGTTACAATATTTAATATCTTCTAGATAATGTATCAAACTTATACCATAGTTTGAATATTTAAAATCCTTTCTTAGTGGATTTACAAATTATATGTTCTACAAATCTTCGAGATTTTGATTGTATCACTCAAGAGTAAATCCAGTCTTGTATTTGCCATTTAGGGGATAATTCAATTGTCAAATCACCATTATTTTTATACCTTTTATGGTATTTAGAGGATATCAATACTTCATAGCTAGCTTTGTATATATACACTTTCTGAGTGTTTGTATGAAATCTTCATGATGTTTATCATTCCTCATTTCGTTTCTCTCGGGTCTATATTCACTTCAAGGATTGATGGTGTTTATTCAAGAATCGACCGGTAAATCCTTCATGGATTAACTCCTTCAAGGATATTCTGATATTCAGTGAATAACATGTCACTTCTATGAGATATATTCTCTACTATATGAGATACTATTATATCACATACAATGAGATAGTAATATTCAACATTAAGTCATTTGATGACTATTCCTTCTAGGACACGCTCTTCTTGAGACTTCAATATTCATTCAGGATATATCTCATACAATGAGATAGTAATATTCAATATTAAGTCATTTGATGACTATTCCTTCTAGGACACGCTCTTCTTGAGACTTCAATATTCATTCAGGATTATATATTATACCTTAGACTTCTTAATACTCAGTATGAGATTTCTATATATTGCGATTTATATTCTTCAGGAATTATATGGATCTTCATAATCCACTTATTGACTGCATATTTCAAATTCATTCATTTCATTGGCCAGAGATGTAGCAGAACATTATTTCTTCTAAGTTGGAGATTCAACCTCAATTGCTTTCTTCATTGACCCGATATAATCGCTACAAGCGACTTTGCCATGTACTTTGTTTTCCGGATCCGGATTCTCATAAGAGAATGCAATTATAGAGGTAACGTTGTCGACAACTATTATTTTCTCCCAATATTCTCATAGTATGAGATTATTCTATCTCTTTGTTATTTCCCAAAACAAGAGATAATTTATTGTTCTGCATACCCAACACTAATGATGCGCGCGCTTAGTATGTTGGGTTTCATCTTCATGATGATTCTCTTCATGAGGTGCTTAACCTTGTTTATGAGGTGTTCTCTTCATGAGAATGGAGGAGTTTATTCTTATTTTATTTAACGAGTATACACTAAACTAGAACTCACAGGCGTCCCCGTAGATTTTAGCTTTATAGTATAGTATACATCATTTAGTTTACTACTAGTAAACACAACTTTAGGTTTATAACTTCAAGTTACTCCTCTCATTTTTTAAAATATCTGGCATATGCTCTGCTTCATGCTTCATAAGAGCATAATCAAACTATTGTTTGATTTAGTGTGTGATGTTATTCCTGCTTCAAGCTTTAAGGAATATTTTCTTTAGATCATTTTCCTTCTATGGAAATAATATTTGGCATTCAGAATAGGCTTTCTCTCCCCCTAATGTCAATATTAGATCTTTAATAGCATACTTAAAAAGATATCCCCTATCATGGGCTTAAAATAATTCAAATTCACATATCTCCAACTACAGATGGAGGCCCATTCATGTATGCTATGATAAATTTTTCTGGGAAATATTCACACATATATTTAAACATGGAGGTTATTAAGTAAATGCAGTTGTTTATAGCCTAAAAATAATCCAAATACTCATACATAAAAATGGATAATATACTTAAAATACGCAACATTCAAATTCACATGGAATTTCTTCTAAAATTTTCTAATTGCCATTAATACAAAAATTACTAAATGCATTTTCTTCATAAATCTCAAATCATCATAAGTATGTTATCTACTATCTTAATTCCACAATTATTCATCATATCTAATGGGTTAGTCTCCATTAAGTTAATTTCATATTAACTCTCCCCCTGATCTCAAGCTGCTTAAACTTAGATCAATCATATTGCTTATGCATGCAATGCATTAGAAAAACAACAGATTCATCATTTCAATAAAAATTATTTTGGCATAACATGCTAGATAGTCAATTTAATTGCAAGGAGAAAATTAGTAGCTACAAACTACAAACATAGCTTCCATGCTAATATGTATGCACGAAGGAAGATAGTTGTAGCTCAACGGGAGCACAATATAGTGATACACATTCATGTGTAATGTGAAATATTGATATTCAGTCCAACGAAATAGATAATTACTAATGCAAAGCAGCTTCACTTAAATATAGATTTAGGAAAGTTATGCCTATTAAATATATATTACCCACATTTTCTTATGTCTTTACCCAAAATTCCTCCCCCTTTTCATGCCATAATTACTTCAAGTAGAAATATGATTCATGCATCATACTACTAGTATTCAATGGTTGTGGCATGAAATTCATATATTTAGTGTATTATTCAGTGTACACAATAATATATTTGGGGTATAACATAAACTTCTAGTTTATTTAGTATGCTAATATAGTCCAATTATTCATGTGCTTTTAGAAAATTCAGTTTCTCTTCTACCTACATGGTAGTATTGCACAAAGAACTATAACCTTCATGGTTAATTAAGGCTTCTTTGTGGATAAAATTCATGTAAATTATTTAAATAGGAAAAATTAGCAATTTTTATATGTGAAACATATAAATCTGATTTATTCCATGCAAGATTAACACATATTACTTCAAGTAAGAATTGCAACTAAGAATATTAAATGCTTCGTATTAGTATTCAAGCTAATAAAGTAATCATTAACTCTTCTATGAGTTTACATAATCCACTTAATTCAACTGGAATTAAAACTTAATGCACCACCGTTACTACTAATACTTATAGATAATATAAGTTTAAATACAATACAAGTATGTTAACACATGATTTAAATTCTTCTTCGAGAAACCTCACAAATTCTCAATACTTGACATTTAGCAGCTTCATGCATGCTTTATTTCATAGTAGTGATATGTAATCACAATCCTCCTAGGAGTGCAATATATGCAAGTCATATATCCTGGTTTATTGAGCTGTCGAAAATTTCTAACTCAACTTCTATTTGAGTAATTTATGATGATAAATTCAAATACTTCATGTATTACATTGCTCTTTGATATTCTATACTCAATAGATATTTCTTCAAGAATATACATTGCTAAAAATTTATTTATCATCTTGTCTTCTAGACATTCAATACAAAGCTTCAAGCTATTATTTATAAAGTAGCATTACACCACAAACTATAAGCATACAAGCTTGAAAATTCGACTTTCAATGTAATATGATATTCTATAATCATAGTTTGAGAATTTTCTCATGCAGTGAGTCATACAATATACTTGTTATTTCTCTCGGCCATATACTCATTCTAGAGAATAATCAAGAAATATATATCATAAATTCACTACACTTCAACGGTAGCAAAATATCCTACATGGATTTAATAATGACCATAACAAATAATTCTACCATTCAGAGTAATTCCAGGATATTTCTTCTTTCTTTCAAGCATGCATATATTAACATAAATTAAATCATGTGCATATAAGTTTACTACATGTAAACAAGTGGTAAGGTGCAAAAAAGGTAGTGGATGGTTTTAAAATATATTCTTAGAAGCATCCTAACATTTTTCAGGATGTAATCATGGTACATGCTAATTTTCAGAATTAATATCAACCATTCATTTATCCCAAAAATTCATTATACTAGGAAAAAACAAATGAGTCTCTCAAAGGTGATAAGTCTAAGGTCTGCAGGATTCAGAGAGCTCACATATCTTATACCATATTTCTATGTGTAATCATTCAAGATTTTATTCTTGGAATTACATGACATATAATTCATAATGTGTGATAAATATAAATAAATGCATTCAAAGAGCATAAAAATATCAACACATGTCATTTATACATGATAGAAAATAAATACTATAAAAGTATAAAGTAGAAGGATTTTACTATTAATCTGCTCACACCATATTCTGCTGGAATTTCTATATGGCAAACAAGTTATTTCCATAATATATTTCTCTAATCCGTTCGGTGGACTAGTATAACTTGGCAACACGTCTTCATGCGAGGTGCCGAGCGGTGATTCGTGACTTGCTGAGTGCTTGTGCAAGCACGGATGCTCGCGTGCGAGAGGGCATCTTCTTGCGTGCAATCTTCTGCAGGTCGTGTGTACGGACGTGCAAGAGCCAGGGAATGAGCCGCGTACGGGCGGCTGCGTTCGTGGTGCGTTCGTGCTGAATCTGCGGTGGCGCCTATGCAAACGACAGCTACATGTACGTAAGTGCTGATCTTCACGTGCAAACGAGCATAGTAGTAGAGATTCTTCTTTGAATATTCAAATCGGTGAGTACAGTAGAGTTTCTGCTACTGTAGATCTAGATGATGTATCTAAACTGATGAAAGTAATCGGCTTGTATGCCAATTAATCAGCTTCCGTGCTGAATATGATTTTAGTCACCAGATTTATTTATTTTTCATCGATTTTGGTGCCTGCAAATTTTTTCTTTGAATCTATCCTGATGTGGCGTTCAAGCCCTGGATAGTTATGCATAGGCGATGCTAGCATACAGGCCAACATATATACGGTGATTAGTGGTGACGAAGAGCGTTCAGGCTGCGCACGTGACTACTTGCCCATGCATGACACCGTATCCGGTACTCCTGGTGCACAAGCGTGATACTTTCTACTTGCATGTATAAGTCACGGATGGTCAAGATGCTTTATTATTATTATTATTATTATTATTATTATTATTATTATTATTATTATTATTATTATTATTATTATTATTATTATTGTTATTATTATTATTATTATTATTATTAACCATAGATGTAACTCATATATATGGGTGCAAAAATCGTGTACTTCCTGACACGTACGTATGCCTTACCAAAAAGGAGTCCCATTGCCAATGGAAAACATACTTACACCAGATACAAGTAATCTCATATATACATGCCCACGTACATATGAGTATTGCGTTCAGGCATTCTCGATATTTTTTTTTTGATCCATTAGTATCTACCACATCATACTTCATCATGCTTCTTGCATGTACGTGTATGTACTGGGGGGTACAGATTCTATATGCATTGGAAAGCATAGACTAGCTGGAAGGCTAGCACAACTATATAATCTACAAGATTTTTCATACCTTTTAAAGGATGCCAATTTGATCTATCTCACATGCCACGTAGGGCAGTGGCTAGTAGATACATACCGCGTAGGCCATATGACATTGTCGTAGAACTGCCTGCTTGACATCGACGATGTATGTCGATAGTGCAGATTAATTACATGTAGAGGTAGGAGATCCGTTCCTGTAACAACGTTGTAGATGTCGACGTCGTCGAAGTAGTCGCGCGGGAGACGTCGGCGTCGACGTCAAAGATTGGCGGCAACTTCGGCGGCGATGTACAGAGCTTGTCGTGCTGATAACGTGTTATAAAACTCATTATCGGTGGTTCGGATCTTTTTCTCTCCATCTCTCATGATCAACATAATAGATGAATAGTAGAACAAGTAGACACAAGATAGGGAGACTATTCTTTATTCCTCTTGATATCAGTGATTACAACGTAAAGCTCCCACGTATATATAGTTCTGTCAGGGTCTATGAGTTTGGTAAGAGCCCACATACAAATGGACTAGGATTAAGATTTTTCCTTTTCTTTTCCTTCTAGGATAAAGTCTATGTGTTTTAAAAAAAAAAAACCACGAAACAAAATTGAAACCACTTGCCCGCTTACTATTTTACTGTACCAATCAAGAGATCACTGGAAATTCGTTACATCCCCCAATCACGATCCTTACAAACAGAAACGGCACATCCCATTAACCGTCAATTCAAAGCAGAGGTTAAGCTATCGACGATGTAATCTGCATAAGTCCATCACATCAGATCACTCGCCGCCGGCCGCCAGGGGCGCGCCGACACCCTTCCCACGGAGCTTGACCTCGAGGGCGCGCTCCATCTTGGCGAGCACGGCCTGGGCCGGCGCCGCCTTGCCGCTCTCGTACTCCTGCACCACCTGCGCGCACTCGTTGATGCGCTTCGCCAGCTCCGCCTGGCTCCACCCTTTGGCCACGCGCGCCTTCTGAATCGCCGCGCGCACCTCCACCGCCACCCGCTCCACCGCCGCCGGCTCCGTCGTCTCGTCCAGCTTACGCGCGGGCGCCGCCGCCGACTTGCGCACCGTCTCCACGGCCGCGCCCGACCGCAGCGCCTGGTTCACCGCCTTCGCCGACTTGAGGTCGGCCGCCTTCGGCTTCGTCCGGCGCAGAACCACCGGCTCCCAGTCCTGGGTGATGTTGCCGCTCAGCCTACCAGTCGGCATCGTTGCTTCTCTCTCCTCCTATCAGCTCCTTGTGGTTATGATCTCAAGTTCTCGAGCACGGTGTTGATAGGAATTGGGATGGGATGGAGCCGCTGAGGCATAGTGGACATATATAGAGAGGTAGAGGCAAGAGAAGTGGAGGTTGACAATGGCGGTCGAGATCGTGTGTTCTGGAACTCTGGAAGGTTCAGCGAGGGGGTTTAGTTGCATCCGAACCGTTGGTTTGAGCAGGATAGCGAACCAGGCGGCTGCCGATTGGTTCAAAAACTTGGCCGCCACGGAAAATGGGAAGTCTTTTCTGGTAAAAGAATTGGCGCTCACGGAATGGACGAGCCCAGACTTTTTGGGCCGCAGCCCAGTGTAGTTGAAACAAAGACCGCCATTCCGACCCAGAAAGACCACCGGTTGGCCACGCTGGCACACCGCGTGCTCTTTTGTTGTACAGTGACCAGAAATGCTTGAGGATGAAGCAAGATACGATCAATTATAAATCAGATTACATGATATCCTTATTATTTTCCATCTGGATATACTATTTACTATATAAAAAAACGCACATCTCAACTTTCAAGGATTCAACCCTTTAAATTTAATCAGGTTTATAAAAAACACAACTAACATTTATAATACCATGAGTATCATTAGATTAACCATATAATAATATATTTTATAGTAATTATATTTGAAACATAAATCCTACCTAATTAATCATATAATAATATATTTTATAGTAGTTATATTTGGAATCAGAAATGCTAATACTACTCCCTCTAGGACATGTTTGGATCGTTTGGCAAATGATAAATGACAAATAAATTTAGCAAATCTTTTTCTACTTTCTAGTGTTGGGATCACATGGCAAATCACAAATGATAAATACAAAGACAATTCTACCTTTAATAATTGCACTCCCATTCACATGCCATGCACAAGAGGGAGGGATATAACTGAGAGGATTTTCTATTTGCCACTGACAAATTTTTCTCTTTTGCCATTTTTTTTCTTGCATATTTGGATCTATTTATCAAAAAAAATTCTTTTACTCTTTTGCCAACTACCAATTTGGCTAGGGATCCAATACATGCCCAAAACACAATCCTAGCATCCACCAAATTTAGTAGAAAGATACTGATATTAGGCAGAGGTAATATTAAACCTAAACAAATCTAATATAATTTAACTTTGATTAGATCTCAAATTACATCGTTTTTAGTTGGATGTCTACAAAAATCGTTTTTAGATCTCAAATTACATCGTTTTTAGATCTCAAATTACTATTTCTGCCTACAAATTTGTTATCATTGTCCAGACTTAAAACTATTTCTGTCGGGTCAGTACATTTATTTATTTATATATTTATTTCAACTTTTATATAGGATTAAAAAATGTATTTTGTATTTCAGTAGCTTAGCAACCAGGTCATCCAAAGTCAAACGCAGACCCGCCGATCAACTGCGAAGTCCTCAGGCTCCTACCCGAATCTCGAGACCCGCACTACTTCGCTCTTAAACAAAACACACAGACCCGTTTCCCCGCAAGTTCGTTCGTTACCTTCCGCACTCTGGTACTGTCTTCTCCTTCCGTCGCCCCTTCCCTCCACTCGCGATCTCGCGCCCTCCTTCCCTCCCCTCCCCTCCGCTCCATCCGCCTCTCGGACGGCGAGCGGCAGCCCGAGCGGCCACTCACGCTCACTGCTCCCAACTACGCCCCACCGGCGCCGGAACCTACGACGTCGCAATGGTAACTTCCTCTCGCCACCAGCTACCTGTGCGCCTGCTGGTCGGTCTGGTCCGGCCTGCAGTCCGCTTCGCGAAAAATGCTAGATCCCGATGCGACCTTGGCACTTCACATCCCGCTGGATCGCATTGATGCTTTCCGAGCCGAGATCCGCGGCCGAACCTATGGGTTGTTGGTGGTGGTGCGTGGATCTGGGGCTCGGATGTGTTACATGCTATGCGTGTGCTGACTTGTGTTGTCGTCTGTGTGTTTGTTTTTGTTGGTCATTGTTGGTGCGGATGAATGATGATGCAGCCGCTCCGGTTAGATATCAAGGTAATTTCGAGAACAACTGGCTGAATCCGGTTAATTTGGCAGTGCCTTTTGCTGTCACTGTTGAGGTCGTTTCTCTGATTGTGATTTGTGTTTTTGCTTGATCAGAGGAAGCTCGCGCAGAGGTCGGAGAGGGTCAAGTCCGTGGACCTGCATCCCACGGAACCATGGTAACCTTACTGGTGCCTTTTGTCTTGGCTAATTGGTGCAATAATTTACTTTGCATTTGGGCGTCCCGAGTGTTGGATTTCCAGAATAATGGGCCTCTGTTCGGTGCAGGATCATGTCAAGTCTTTATTCTGGCAGCGTCTGTATCTGGAACTACCAGACTCAGGTAGGAAGCCCGTATCTTTTGTGAGTTAGTTAGATAATGCTCTAAACTCTTCACCAACTAGTTAATATGACATTTTTTGGTTACTTTCCATGAGTCCATGTTTGTTATTTGCAACCTGTTTATGGAAAATACGAGATATGACTTGTAAATGCTAGGATATAACCTAAGATCAATGAATCGTCAGCCCTTCATATGTGCGGAGTACGTATATTATGATACTGAATATTTTGTTGTGATGTGTCAATAATAATGGATTGTCATGTCGTGGTTGGGAATTCTTGATACAAGCAAAGCAGAGTTTTTAATTATTTTACATGTTGCACACTGCCTAATTAAAAAGAATGCACCTGTATCTGTGGGTATAATGACTGTTCTAATTGTTCACCTTAAAATGACAACTAACTTCATGCACGTAGATTGGGAGCAAGGTTTGAACTGAAGGTGAAGACTAATAATTCAAGGAGAAACACAGAGAGATAAAATCTGTATATTCGATTCTTTAGCAACTTAACAGTTATCATGGATGGACAAATTTGTGCAAAACCAACTCAGCTGGGATAGGCAGATCAAGTTGAGATGTTTGGGTTGAACATATCAGTGCTTTAATGGGTGCCGAATGAGCCATTTTGTTAATCTAGTGTTAACATAGGATACAACTTGCCACAACTAATGGGTATTGAGGTAATTCTTAGTTGGTTCATCTGTGAGTTCAGTAGAGACTGGACCATGTCCACTTATCTTTTGCTGTGATCATACTATCTCTACTGCTGAGTGACAGGGATGTGATGAATTAGAGTGGAAAGAACTGTGAAGTAGAATACTATGTGATTACATGTGATGGTGAGGCCATCCACTAGAGTAGAGGTGGGCTTGTCAAGGAAAACAGGCCACATTGTACATAGATGGAAATGGGGTTCCGTTACTCACTGACACTGTCTAATTCCAGTATTTTCTTACAGCTGGCAATCTGAAAGATTATATGGTTTTGTACAGCTGATGTAAAATTTGATCTGATAAATTCTTTGTTATTTTGTTACCAGACAATGGTGAAATCTTTTGAAGTCAGTGAGTTACCAGGTTGCTTTCTCACTTTACTGTTTTCTTTTTTTTTCTTAAAACGGCAGTAGAGTGTGTATCATTATTTAAGAAGAAAATGAGTCTAAGAAGACTCAAACAAGCCCATTACTTACACTTTTCTGTATGCATTTGTGTGGCCGTGCCATTATGCTCATGTAACCATATTAATTGCAGTTCGTTCGGCTAAATTTATTGCGCGGAAGCAATGGGTTGTGGCTGGTGCCGATGATATGTTCATCCGTGTGTATAACTATAACACCATGGATAAGGTCAAGTTGTTCGAAGCTCATACTGATTACATCAGGTGTGTGGCTGTTCACCCGACCCTGCCGTATGTGTTTTCATCATCAGATGACATGCTTATAAAGCTTTGGGACTGGGATAAGGGTTGGATGTGTACTCAAATTTTTGAGGGCCACTCTCACTATGTCATGCAAGTCACAATTAACCCCAAGGACACAAATACTTTTGCTAGTGCTTCTCTTGATCGTACTGTAAAGGTATACCCAGTTATGTTTTATTTTGTTTAAATGATAATGTACTAATTTCTCACTTTCCTCTTTCCTAGCCTTAACTAGCAATTTTCTGCACTTGAAATTTCTAGATTTGGAGTCTTGGTTCTCCTGATCCTAACTTCACATTGGATGGTCATTCAAAAGGTGTAAATTGTGTTGATTACTTCACTGGTGGTGACCGGCCATATCTAATTACAGGCTCTGATGACCAAACTGCAAAGGTATGACATGTTCATTTGCACATATGAGCATTTTGGACATTGTAAAAAAGATTCGATCAGGGGGAGAGACGCCCCCCCTGATTTTCGTCTTAAGAAGATGGTGCCGTGACTCAAACCCAGGCTGGCTCAGCCAACCGCTTCTTTGGCGTGTTGTGCTGACCAGTTGCACCGTGAGAGTGTTGGCACATTTTGGACATTGTTATTGATGGGTTAACTTGAATTAGGTTTGGGATTATCAAACAAAGAGCTGTGTTCAAACACTTGAAGGACATGCACATAATGTCTCTGCTGTATGTTTCCATCCCGAGCTTCCAATAATAATGACTGGTTCAGAGGATGGAACTGTTCGCCTATGGCACTCCACTACCTACAGGTCCTTATGCTATTTCTGTTCTAGTTTGTGGCCTTGTGACACTCGGTCTTTGTGTTTACATCTTGATGTATGTGGTGCTCTTGTATATGTATTGCTCCTATGCAGAAGTTCTTCTAAACTGATTAAATGATAATACCAACCAAAACTTCTCATGATCAGACCCATGGTAGTTCTATCAATAAAAGCAAGCCAGCACGATACTGCATGTGATCTGAGGGGGGAAAACTGTCCTGTAAGGACCATTGTACGGAATTATAATTTCTCAGCTGATTTGAAAGCTGTAACTGATTATTTAAAGAATCAAGTGGAATTTAGTATTTAAAAATGAAAACATTTGATCTATAGTTACAAACATGGCTTCAAGTTTTCAGTTTGCAAAATTCCCAGGTATTCACAGGAGACAGTAATCAATCTGCTGATGACTGCCCATCTACGTTCTATGATTTCTAAATTTCCCTGATTATGTGTTTTTCTTCACTAAATTGTACCTCAAGCAACTTACCTTGTTGAGTACATCCCAGTTCATACAGATTTTTTTGCTATGTATTTTAAGGATTCTTTTGTTGGGGAATAAATAGTCATGGACTCGTGGTGAACTGATGCTATGTGATCTTCTACCTCCTGTTGTGATTGTCCATGCTATTTGACATAAGGCATAGTACTAGCAAAATTATTAGCTTTTGCTTGTGTAAGATTTGATCACTAAGTTACTCATTAATAGTATAACCTTCCCTTGAAGCTTTTACTCTTTTTAGGCTATCAGTTTAATTTTTCTTTTCATGGAAACTTGGTAGTAACATTGTGGTTGGTGCTCTTGCTGTCTTGCAGGCTTGAGAATACACTTAACTATGGCCTTGAACGAGTTTGGGCACTAGGTTATATGAAGGGCTCACGAAGGTATTAAAAAACTTCCTTTCTTGTTTTCTCCAAATTTGTAAGTGTTTTCTTGAAGGTATCAATTCATGCAGAGTCGTGATTGGATATGACGAAGGAACAATAATGATTAAGATTGGTCGTGAAGAACCTGTTGCTAGTATGGATAGCAGTGGTAAAATAATATGGGCCAAACATAATGAAATTCAAACTGTCAATATCAAGGCAGTTGGTGTGGATGCTGAGGTTATCTTTGTAAACTGTGCCATCCTGTTGATAGTGATTAATTCCTTATCTGATTTATAATACTCATAATTTTCTTCATATGTCAGATTGCAGATGGAGAGCGTCTACCATTGGCTGTGAAGGAGCTAGGAAGTTGCGACCTTTACCCACAAGTAGGTTTATGTTTGATATTAAGTGGATGCTTTGTTTAAATAGCACTCCTTTGCTTCATGTTACAGTATATATAGACAAATAAAGGCACTTCCTATACTGCATGTTTTGCCTTGGCGCCTTGCACTATGCGTGCTAAACTGCTAATAACACATTAAGTGTGTCACTGTGGTGACATTGAAAGTTTTCAGTATCTTTCTATATTTTGTGTTTAGGTTCTTCTCTTTTTGCTAGATGTTGCTTACGTTTTTTTTTCTCATTAGCAAGGTATATGTACTACTGGTTTCCTGAACTTTCTCAAGTCAGAGTTGATTGGCTAATTTCTAAATTTTGCTTGATGGGGCTAAGAGTTGTTTATATTATGCTTCTAACAAATATTGGATTTTTTCTTTGTATGTGTAAACTCTTACCTTTTCTTTTCATGGGAGGAAGAAAGCACCGATTTTTGACAACTTAGTTCTAACTTATGCTAGGATATTTCAAAAAAAATAGTAACTAAGCTTTTCTGTTCTTTCAGAGTTTACGACACAATCCAAATGGGAGGTTTGTTGTTGTATGTGGAGATGGAGAGTACATTATCTACACAGCGCTAGCATGGAGAAATAGATCCTTTGGGTCTGCTCTTGAAATTGTCTGGTCAACTGAAGGAGAGTATGCTGTCAGGGAGAGCACATCAAAAATAAAGATCTACAGTAAAAACTTTCAGGTTTGCTCTTTATGTGCCATGATTTATGAGTTGTTATTTTCATTCTTTTTTATGCTGGTCAATTTCCATCCCTATTCGAAATTTAGAACACTTAAACCTTGCTTCAGATACAGTAATAGTGCCCCAATGTTCTTGGCATTGTGTCTTTGGATTATTGAGCCTTATATGCTTCCAATTTTATTATACCTAAAGGGATTAGATACCATAGACTGCAACACCATGTGTTACATGTTTGAAGAGAAACAATATAGATGCTGTTGCTTTTTATAGTGATATATCCAAGGTTTAAATTAGCAAAGATTGTGGCTTGTTTTATTTTATGAAAACTATGTGCTTAAGAAGCATCTACATCCACTTTTATCGACTGTAGCAAAAGTTGATTGTCAGTTTGGAACATCTTATAGTGCTTATTAATGTCATATCTACATAAATATGCTTTATTATTATTTGCATTTTCGATGACAGTAGCTGTAATTTCAGGAGAGGAAAAGTATAAGACCAGCATTTTCTGCAGAACGTATATATGGGGGAGTATTGCTTGCTATGTGTACAAATGATTTCATTTGTTTCTATGACTGGGCAGAGTGCAGGTTGATACGTCGAATTGACGTGAATGTAAAAGTGAGTTGTTAATTTTGCTTCAGGAATGGATACCATCATGTGTTTTTACTCTTTTTTGCCATAACGCCTGGAATTGATTACTTGTACCTGCTGCAGAATGTATATTGGGCTGATAGTGGTGATTTGGTGACAATAGCAAGCGATTCGTCATTCTACATTTTGAAGTACAATGTGAGTTAATCCCATCACATATTGTAGATACTATAGATTACAGTTTTTTATTTTGTTGGTTAAGCACATCTTGTATTCTGCAACTGACAATGATATGCCTTGTTTATATGCTAATGCAACTGTAACTTGATAACATCTAGAGGGATCTAGTTTCTTCTCATCTAGATGGAGGGGCATCAGTTGGCGAGGAAGGTCTTGAAGATGCCTTTGAATTGCTTCATGAGATAAATGAACGTGTCCGAACTGGGTTATGGGTTGGAGACTGTTTTATATACAATAATTCTTCATGGCGCCTGAATTACTGCGTTGGAGGAGAGGTTAACACTTATTTTCACCATAATCTGTAGCATCTTGTATGCATATCCGTTTTATTCCTGAGAGTGTTTTGTTTTAGTTGCTGTCTATTTACCATCTCATGTGTTACAGGTTACTACAATGTTTCACTTGGATCGGCCTATGTATTTATTAGGATATCTGGCTAACCAAAGTCGTGTATATCTTATTGACAAGGAGTTTAAGTAAGCAACATATGCGGGCATACCTACTTCTAATTTTCCTTCATGATATGCTTCTGGGTTATGACAACAAATTTGTTTATTGCAGTGTGGTCGGTTATACGTTACTACTCAGTTTGATTGAGTACAAAACGCTTGTGATGCGTGGGGATTTGGAACGTGCAAATGCTGTTTTACCATCCATACCAAAGGAACAACACAACAGGTGCCATCCTGTTCGACTGTTCAAAATTTTTGTAGTGGATGTTAATTTAAACCTTTATGTGCCCCAGTGTTTATATGATTTACTTTGCTTGCAGTGTGGCACATTTCCTTGAATCACGTGGCATGTTGGAGGAAGCCCTTGATATGGCCACTGACCCTAACTACAGATTTGACCTGGCTGTGCAGCTTGGAAGCCTGGAAGTTGCAAAGGCTAGTTTATACCACTCATCTCTTAATTGTTTAGGACACATCGTCCAAGAAATTCCCCTTTTCTTAAGTGCACCCTGACCCTGAAATCTAGTTGCTTTGCAGGTAATTGCTATTGAGGCACAGAGTGAATCAAAGTGGAAGCAGCTGGGGGAACTTGCTATGTCCACTGGAAAGGTATTTGTGTTAGATTTTCATGCATGCACAGATGTGCTTCACTTGATATGTTTTCCCCCTGAATTACTAGTATCTCTAGCCCTGACATTTGAGTTGTACTAGTTACTATGTAGTATGTACTTAATAATTGTGATGGTTAGCTTGTTGCCTTAATAACATTTCTCAATTTTACAAATCTTGAGTTTTCTATCACAATTTCCTTGTCATATATTTTATTTGCCATGCGGTTTTCTAGAATGCAATCATTTGGACTTGAACAGCTACTTTACCTTCCACTTTAGTGATACGATACACAGCTCTCCTTCATATTTGAGATAAACAGCTACTTTATTGCATATACAATAACCGCAGCTCAAGATGGCAGAAGAATGTCTCCTTCAAGCTACAGACCTTAGTGGGTTATTGCTTCTATACTCATCACTTGGAGATGCTGAAGGGATAACAAAACTGGCATCCATGGCTAAAGAACTAGGAAAGAACAATGTTGCTTTTCTTTGCTTGTTTATGTTAGGCAAATTGGAAGAATGTCTTCAATTGCTGGTTGATAGGTAGGTTTCTGCAGTTGAATGCATTTTTCCCTACTCAGTAACATCTTGTTTTGGACATTATATGTTGACAATTGGTCCTTTGCTGTACAGTAATCGTATTCCAGAAGCAGCATTGATGGCACGATCTTACCTTCCAAGCAAAGTTTCTGATATTGTTTCAATATGGAAAAAGGACCTTCAAAAGGTATCTTCCTAATGAATTCTTTCTTTGCCTTTCTTCCTTCCAATTACACTTCACATTTTCCCATAAAGTGAAGACTTAATATGCTCTGTTTCTAATTCTCTTAAGCATAAATGGTTACCTCAGTTTGTAAGAACATATATTTTTGCATGGTACTTGTTTTTGTTTCTCAGACGCGCAGGATAGCTATGTATCATTTATGTTAAGAAGAAGGGTTGGGAGAAACCCTTACAACACCCACCACACTCACTCCTATAAAAAAGATGTTCGGTGCTAGATGCATGGTACTCGTTGTTATGCATTAGCTTGGTATTGTTCTACGGGCTTCTGACTGATGTTATAACCACTTCCTTTCTTCTGTCTACCCACTGTAGAACTATGAGTAATATAACTATTGGGAAATTAGACTAATGGTGGAATATCTTAACTGTAATGTTTGATTTCTTACTAGTATGGTGGTAACTGATTGCATTGAGGTTGTTGAGAATGTAAGATTATCTGTTAAGACAAAGCGGTGTTAAGGTTTAAAACAATGTGTCTTACTTTACATACTCGTATATGTATCATGATGTCGTGGTAGCACCGTTCACCGATTACCAGTATTCTACTCCCTCCATTCCAAATTATAAGTTATTCCACGAATCTTGGAGAGTCAAAGCATCTCAAGTTTGACCAAACTTATACGATAACATAATAACATTTATGACGTCAACTATTGTCAACTAAATATGATTAGATTCTTATCAATTATATTTTTATAGTATATATATTTGATATCATAAATCTTTATATTTTTCTCTATAATTTTGGTCAAACTTGAGATGCTTTGACTTTCCAAGATTCATGGAGTGTCTTATAATTTGGGATGGAAGGAGTAGATATCAAAGGAAAATCAACCTTGGGTTCAAATTTAGAATTTTGGAGAAGATGGATTCAATTGTTTTTGGAATGCTTAGAATGCAGGATTCTGATTTGTCTACTTCAAATAGATTTGTATCAAGTTGAGATATCATGTACTTCCTCCGTCCCAAATTATAAGACGTTCCAAGAATCTTGGAAAGTCAAACTATCTCAACTTTGACCAAAGTTATATGTCAATATAATAACATTTATGAAATCAACTAAGTATTATTAGATTCGTTATCAATTATATTTTCATAACATGTCTATTTAATATCATAAATCTTTATAATTTTCTCTATAATTATTGGTCAAACTTGAGATGCTTTGACTCTCCAAGATTCTTGGAACGTCTAATAATTTGGGACGGAGGGAGTAACTCTGAACTCTTTAGGCCAACTCTGATCATACAAAACATTGATGTTTTTCCATTGTTTATTTATTGTACCGATGTCCACACTCTGCTGCTCTCATTCAAGCTATTAGCAAGTGCGGTTCGTCACCTTTTTTTTGGTGCTTTTTAAGGTGAACTCCAAAGCTGCAGAATCTCTGGCAGATCCTGTTGAGTACCCAAACCTGTTCGAGGACTGGCAGATTGCTCTCAATGTAGAAGTTACCGTTGCTCCCAAGAGGTAATTGTTACTTGTTAGTCCTTATGGAGTATATAGCTCAAATCAATATATCAAGCTTTTAGTACCCTTCTATGATTTAAACAAGCAATCCATCAATACTGTGCAGTTTCTATAGAAACTGTATTCTGGCAATATTTGAGCAATGTTGTCTGGGAAAATATTCAGTGCAAACACGTACCTTGAAGTTTTTTTTTTTTGAAACGATGCATATCCATAGTGCATCTATAGATCTACATTGTTGCCAAAGTTGAGATTCAATTTCAATCTAGAAAAAATCATATGAAAATAACAAAATTCATGTGTATGTGCACTAGAAGAGAAAATTCCTGTGGTTTTGTCTTCTAGTATGTATGCACCTGAAATTTGTCATTTTCATGTAAACTTTTAGAAAACAATTTTGCATCTCAAATTTTGGGACAGTGAATATTTATAGATGCACTATGGGTGTGCTTGAAAAATTTGTAAACTTATGTACTTCAAGAGGGTTTTCACGATTGCCCAATATTTTGCCATGCCCTGTACTTTTCTGATATTGGTTTTCATATTTGTGCCTTCTTTTTCTGTTAACATTGGAATAAAATCATCTAGTTGGATTATTCTTACACTGAACCGCAGTATTTGAAATAATGACAGACACTGTAACGGACCACCTCCGTCCCAAAAAGAATGCAATTCTAGGTGCATTCCTGGGTAAAGTGCCTAAAGTTTGACTAAATATATATGATAATGTATTTCACGACGAATTCAATGGTATATATTTAGCACGATAAGTATGCGTAATTTTTGTATAAATTTGGTCAAACTTGACATACTTTAACATACACTGTTCTAAAATTGCATTCTTTTTTGAGGCAGAGGGAGTACGGATCTTAGTAGGCTACTATCTTTTTTTTTTGGTTCAAAAGATGTTGAATTGAAGAATTAATTTTAATGTGAATTCTTCTATGTTGTAAGAGTGCAGTGAAGACAGAATTTAGGTTTGTCCTTTTCACTCCTACAAAATGACACACACATTGCATCAACCATGGCATTGGAAACTAGATGAGGAAGGATACTCCCACTTGATTTGTGACCTCTCCATCTTCCTCCATGGCCCCCTTGTATCCGGTGGCTGCAGTGTGGCCACGTCATCTTAGCCACTTGCTAGGCATTACACACACACAAAAAAAAAAAAGCCACTTGCTAGGCAGGGTCCACGAAGGTGATGCACCAACAGCAGCACCAGTGAACCAAACTTTGGCTACTGCTCCCAATCCCCTCTTATGAAACAGCCAAACATTCCATTATTCAATATGCCGATGATACTATTCTTATCGTGAAAGCTTCTCAACGAGAGCTCTTTACTCTGAATGGGCTCCTGGAATCTTTCTCCCAGTCAACTAGCCTTCTGAGTTAACTACAAGATATCATGTCTGGTCCCTCTGAACCTCCTTCCTGAAAAGGCCCAACAGCTTGCTGGTGTTTTTGGCTGCAAACATGAAACTCTGCCTTTCACTTACCTTGGATTTCCAACAGGCGCCACCAAACCCAGAGTTGAGCATTTTGGCTTCATAATGAACAAAGTGGAAAGAAAATTTACAGCTACTTCCAACTTGCTTACTCATGCTGGAAGACTTCAACTAGTGAACTCAGTCCTATCTTCTCTTCCAACATATGTTCTTGAATACATTGACTGAGCCAGAAGACATTGCCTGTGGAGAGGTTCTGACAGTAATGCGAAGATGAAGCCTTTAGTTGCTTGGAAAAAATGTTGTAAATAAACCAAAAAAGAAAGGAGGCCCAAGGCATCATCAATCTTAGAAGTCAAAATTCTGCTTTGCTTCTTAACCATTTGGATAAATTTTACAACAAGAAAGAAATTCCTTGGGTCAAGATGATTTGGTATTGGTACTCATTACTCCAATGGGGAGATCCCTCATGCCACCATTTATAAAGGTTCTTTCTGGTGGAGAGATATTTTAAAGCTTTGCTATCTCTTCAGAAGGTATTGCCAATTGTAAACTGGGAGATGGGTCAACTGTTCTATTTTGGTCAGATCTCTGGAATGACAATGTGTTACAAACAAGTTTCCAAGGCTCTTTTCCTTTGCAAAAAACAAGAAGGTATCAGTGTCCAAATTCTTATTAAACAACAACATTGAATTCCAGTTTCATCTTCCCTTATCAGAGCAAGCTTATCAAGAGTATCAAGCGCTTCAAGATTACATTCAGACACTTAAAGTGCAACCAAATACTAAAGATTCCTGGAATTATATTTGGGGAAGCAGCAACTATACATCAACAAAGTTCTACAACTTTCCCTTCAAAAATATGCAGCCTCTAGCTCCTTTTGTCTGGATTTGGGACTAAATGTTCCAACAAACTCAGAGTTTTTGCTTGGCTTCTTCTCATGAACAGGCTAAATACAAGGAACATTCTCAAAAGGAAAAAAACACAAATTACAAGGCAATAACTATAATTGTGTCCTATGCAGTAACAATTTGAAGAGACGGCTTTCCACCTGTTCTTTAGCTGCCCTTTCAGTCAGGCTTGCTGGAGATTCCTGAGCATTCATTGGAACCTCACATGTGATTTCTTCCAAATGATGATGCAAGCAAAGCAACAGCTTCGGAACCCCTTCTTCATGGAGATCTTCATCATTGCCTCCTGGCATATTTGGAAGCAGAAAAATAACTTCATCTTTGACAGAGGACGCCCCTCCTTTATCTCTTGGAAAACCTCATTTTACGAGGGGCTTCAAGCTTTTAGACTTGTTGAAGAAAAACGACACGGTTGTCTCCTCTGTTTAGACTCCCTCTCCTAGTTCTTTCTGCTTCTGTTGAGTGTAGTTTCTCCTACCCTCTTGCTGACTGTGGTTTAGTGCTTTTAGCCTCTCTGTACAGTTTTTTTTTTAAAAAAATAATTAAAATCTCTTACAGTGGGGGTCTCCCCTGCTGTATTTTCAGGTAAAAAAAAAAACTATGGCTACTGCTGGAGTGCTGGAGTCTGGAGAGATAGATGGTACTGTAGATGGTAGGAGAAGCAATGAGAGAATATGTTCAGTGATAAACTGAGACACTGAGCGCATCCATGTGTCATCTCAGTTAGGGCCAACATCAGCCATGGTGTGTTTTGAGTGAGACCTATATTTTATGACATGCATGCACCCACCTAGCAAATTTACCTGTGCTGCAATTTTCTCTGATATAACAAAGATTATGGAACCATTTGGATTAAATGTGTTGTATTATGGGACCATTTGGATTAAATGTGTTGTGGGACATGTAGTTTTAAAGACATACCTTTCATTTTAACTTGTATCCTGAAAAGATCTTGTTTTGACTTCTGAATAGGGGTGTCTACCCAGCTGCTGAGGAGTACATGACTTATGCGGAGAGGTCCAATGAGAGCCTTGTGGAAGTTTTCAAAAGTATGAATGTGGAAGAAGTAACAAGTGAGAATGGAGATCCTGCTCATGAGGTATTGCATTTGGGTTGGTTACTAGCACAATTTGTGTGTTGGATTAGTTGGTGTCTTTTGACCATCCCTTTGAACTCATAGGAACAGCTGGGATCAGCTCAGAAACATATGCATATATTTTCTGGTGCCTTAATATTATTTTTACCACAGTTGTTTCTATTACTCTTCTACTTTCTTAAGTTACTGCATGATGCTGACACCAAATGAATTTCTACAGGTCATTGAGGATGACGGAGTTGAGGAAAGTCAGGAGGATGCTGTTGAAGTTGAACCTGATGATTCAACAGATGGCGGTGTCCTTGTGAATGGGAATGATGGTGAGGAACACTGGGGTATGAACAATGAAGGAACTTTTCATTAGCATAAAATAAGTAGTAGTGGAAGTGTATACTGTACAGTCCAATAATCTTTAGTCATCTCTTTTGACCCCAAGCTCCACAAAAAATGTATTAGGTTAACTAATCCAGTGAATTGGTGCAAGTGTCTCTATTATACACACAGTAGTATCCTTTATCCCTTGCCCTCACCTGTTACCACTAGAATGCCAACATGTATGTGTTAGAAATCCTCTGGAACAAGATAAACGTATATAGTAGATGATATGAACATTCATAAACATCATCGTTAAAAACTGGCTACGACCCTGATTTAATTTATCTGCAGGGCTCACTATCAAGTATTAGGTATATAGTGGATCTTAGGAAAAGTCTGTACCATTATTGTAATTGAATTCTTAGTATGACTTTCTTGTAGAAGGAAACTGTTTAATCATAGATTGTATGCACAAACCCCATTAGAAAGCTTAATATTTACACTGTTAGAATTAATTATCCTTAAGCTGTATCCTAGCTCTATGCGCCACCACAGGCTGGCCAGGCCCTTTGGGCTCTTCTTGTTCTCCTATATATATGTGTGTAATCTCCCATGTAATATTCATTAAGGAATACTAAGCCTATTGGCCTTCCTCGTCTAATATACTCAATGAATCGTGTCATTGTTTTGATGCTTTTATGTTGGACTCAGCAATTTGAATTGTCGATCTAAATTGAGTGGTTCATCTCAAAGCTGTTTTGACACCCAATAATGAACATCTTATGACATGGATAACAGAATTATGGTCTTTCTTACTATTTGCTCTTTGATCTTTCCTTCCAGTGCTGACTCCTGATCAATAGTAGAGATACTACGACAACATTCTGCACCAGCAGATTAGTTGTTTTTGTGTAAAGAAGGTAAGTACCATCGTGTATATGCATGTAATATTGTTCATGTTTGGCATATAATATTGTGTAAAGAAGGTAAGTACCATCAATTTTAATAGTCTAATTTGTGGGTTTAAACTTTCTTCTCATAATTGTAGGTTGCCACATGTTCTGACTCGATAGTCATGTAAAAGAAGTTCCTCTCCATTTATACAAGGCGTTGTACGTGGTCTAGTATTGGGGTTACATAAACAATCAATGGTAATTAGCATTTGGTCTAGATACAAAATTTACAACTCTATTCTTTTTGGGTGGGCATTGTAGATTTGTGGTATGTTATAGATTGTCTACCCATGTATGTTTACCACATGATAAGATACTGGCATTCTTTTAAGGTTGGAATTTGTTCATCGACACATGTGCTGCCCTGCATTACATGTGAAAGTTGTATTTTTGGTCCAAAAACTCGTTTTTGTTTCCCCAGTTGTATAACTTGCTCCTTAGTTTCTGCTCTGTACAATCTGTACTGTATTCAACTACAGACAGCATAGCACATTTTTTTAAGCTCCTAGAATCTTGGCGTATGGTTTTGTATCCCCAAGCAGCCAAGCGCCCCCTGCGAATCTTGACAACGTACTTCTAGTTCTGTCATGTGTGCTGTTCTCGTCTGCTGATATACCGGACCACTGAAGCAACCTACCGCCTGAAGGAATCCAAGAACGTGAGTTGCGGCGTGGCGGTTTGTTGTTATGCCATTAGAGCTCTCCGCATAAGTCATGTATACTCTCCACATATAAGAAAGGAAAATCTTGACCATTCTGTAGCTGAGCCAAACAGTTTAAACTTAGCATTTGACCGTAAGAAAGAATTGTCCAGTTATGCGGAGAGTACATAACTTAGGATTTAAGTTTTTACTGCTTCCTCCATCCTAAATTATTAGTCATTTTAAAAATCTTGGAGAGTCAAAGTTTATAAAATTTGACCAAATTTATATAATATGATAATAACATATTTGATATCAACTAATTATCATTAGATTCTTTATTAGTTATATTTTCATACTATACCTATTTGATGTCATAAATCTCTATGTTTCTCTCTAAAATCTTTGGTCAAACTTAAAATGCTTTGACTCTCTAAGATTCCTTGGAATGAGTTACAATTTAGAATGGAGAGAGTATGTAATATCAACTTTTCCGGTTTTCTTAGGTGCTGTTTAAGAGCGCTTTACATCATCTGATCATAAATACTTAGAAAGTCTATTTAGATTTATCTTGAGAATATAAAAAGAAAAGGTACTCCCTTCATTCCAAATTAAGAACTTTTGTCTTTTCAAGATTGATAGTTCCCGCTACACACTTAGGCTCTCTTTGAATTCACTATTTATAATAGTTAGCTAGCTAATAGCTTATTATTTAATTGTATCTAGATAGTGGGATAGTTGCTATCTAGAGGTCTAACTAACAATTATCCTATCTACTATTTTCACATGTTTGGATTCAAAAGATATAGTTATTATCAGATAATTACTATATGTATAGTTACTATCTGTATGAAATCAAATAGGGTTTATATATAAGTTGTCTATATACATATATACATATATACATATATACATAGTAAAAACTATGTATCTAAAAATATTAAAATATCTTATTATTTGGAATAGATGCAGTATATCGTAAAAGTAGATTTCATAAAGACTACGGAATGCCAATTGTTTCATTGAGAGTCCATGTAAAATTTTAGATATTTATTAAATGTTCAGGTTGAAAGAGTTGGAATTAGGACAAACCAACATACATTTCTAAAGCAGTTCACAAGCAGAAGCTTTATCGCGTGTTTGGATCTTTGTGTTGCTTGCATGACTGTCAACATAGTTATTGAGGCTGACTCCGTTTGCTTATTGGAATGGTACATTTCGGTACTGGACAATACAGTGTACCATTTCAGAGCATATGTATATATTCAATATCAATACAAATACATGTGTGTTTTATACATCACCAAAACTTTGATTTTGGATAAATACGCTGTGCTCATTTCCTAAAAAGAACGTTGTGCTCATGTTCATCCTATCTCCCTATTATCGTTGATAAGCACACCAGGGCACACAACACGGAGAAAGCACTAGCAGCACGTACTCATGGCCTCATGGGAGTCAGCTTAAGAGCCGGATGAGACAGAGAAGGGCTCTTCCTGGGAGAGGGCTGCGATGTCGATGCAGACAAAAACCTCGGCGTCGGCGCTGCTGCTGAGTGCTGTAGCCTGTAGGAGAGTGAGAGTCTATAGCCCTCATCAGTAAACACCGGCTATCAGTTTTCTAAGAGCAAGTATTATGGTTTGTTATAAGAAAGCTGAATGCTGAGGTGGAGGAGAGAGGGAAGGAGAGAGAGGAGATGTGGGTTGTAAGCTTACAGCCAACCCAAGCTTAATAACTAAGAAAATTTGTAAAAGAGACAAGTGAGCCATATATCCATAGTAAAGAGCAAACCATTATATGATTGAGCTGAGAGAAGGCTGTAAGGATTGTTGTAAGGGTTGACTGTATTATTAGCCTTGCTCTGAAATTATTGAGACTCCGGGTCGAAGTCTTGGCAGCAAAAAAAAAATGCAACATCTCTCTCGTTTGATGTCATCAACAAACGTCCAGGTAATCTTTATTTCCAAAACTCGCAACTCAAAGTTCACTACTACGGAATTGAACAACCGTTTTCCAATTTGCAATAGTTTCATAGTGACTATTGGCCGTTCGGGGGGTTTGTGGCTCAGGTGGAAGGACGATATGGATATTCAAATTGTTAATGCTAGTGCTCATTACATTCTCGCTCATGTATTCCATATACAGAATAATACTAACTTTAATCTAATTTCTATGTATGGAGATCCACACCATAAACATACCAAGCTTTAATCTAAATTGATTTGGCAGGAAGTCAACAATTTTGTGATGCAAAGTCCTGATACTCTTTTTTTTTTTTGCATCGGTGACCTCAATAATATCATGAAACCAAGTGAAAAGTGGGGTCCAGAACCCCTAATTTATATCCTGCATTCATACTTTTTGCTCTTTGGTTAAACAGCGTAGTCTCCTTGATCTGGGATATAGTGGACCAACTTATACATGGACAAATAAACGTTTTACAACTAACCCTAATTTTAAACGCTTAGATCGTTGTATTGCTAATGCAGATTAGTGCCAGGTATATCCTCAGGCTGTGGTTTACCATGTTCTTATGCTTTACAATGATCATGTCTCCATTATTTGCCTCATGAATTCCAACAATCCCAGGACAAGGGGATTTAAGTTTGAAAATTGGTAGATTACAGAAGAAGACTTTCATGAAATTGTGGCTCAGGCTTGGGCCAACACTACCACAAAGTCTTTCCACCGGCATACACAAAATCTTGCCACCTCTCTCAAAACTTGGGTGAAAAATCGAAAACCTTTGAACCAACAGCTTGCTGATATTGAGCAAGAGCTTACCTACATCCAGCAAGCTCCAACAGACCTGGTTGATCATGATAGAGAAGAGATCTTAACTCATCGTTGTAACATTCTTCTAGATAAGCTCACCGACTACTACATACAATTATCAAAAAACCATCATGCTACACAGGGTGATAGAGGAATACTAGATTCTTCTAGCAAGCATGCACAAGGAGATAGAGAGGCATAATTCTTTTTATTTAAAATGGTGCAAATATTATGATATAAAATCCTCAGGAGATTACATAAGAGTTCATAACAAATCCTTCACTCGAGCACCACAAATTTGACTTTTCTCAAATTTCCCCTTTTTGTTAGCATTCTTCGTTTTTTCTGAAATTCGAGTTAGAGTAGTCTACATATGATCCGGTGAATATGTGTTTCGAATATCATTTCAGTTGAAGTTGATTTGAATTCTTTTAGATGTGTGGTTGAGCTATTAGCTTTATGTACCTTGCTGTGATTTTTAGCAGTCACAACTTCCCTGTTTGGCAACGGTTGTTGTCTATGTGTGTGAGTTGCTATAGCTGTTTTTTAGTTGTCGTTGCTTGCTTATGTTGATGATTAAGTTGTTGTTTATTGTTGATATTTTTTAATATTTGACTTGTTCAATTATAGATTGATGTGGTGATTATTTTTGTGAAGGGGCAATAGAAGGTGTAGTTGAGTTGACTTTTTTAGATATTATTTTCATAGTTGTTTGCTAGCTTTGATACATTTGTTAGTCATTTTTAAAAAAAAATATACCCTATACGGGTAGTGAAATTGTCTGGAGCTGTGATATTTTTTTTATTAGGCTCTCGTTATTACTGCAGCTGTTTGAGCGTTATATCTTTCTCTTTGTGTTTTTGCGGACCTTTTTATTTTTTTACTTTTGTTGTTTATATATTTGTATGTTAGATCTGAGAATTATGTGTGAGTTTGATTTTGTCGGTTTGTGTGGTTATCTTTGTTTGTGTGGGTGCTAGCTTTGTTTTATTTGAATATTGCTTATAGTTGTATTTATTTTTTAAATCAAATGTTTTACTTGTACTTTTGGCAGTTTAGTTTTTTAAGTTGTATTTTTTGGGTAAATTTGTTTTTGTTATGAACATTATTTTTAAAATTTTATGTGAGCATTTGTTGGTGTCTTTCCGGTTGTCTAGTAGGGTGATAAGTTGTATTTTAATTTTTAGCTATATGCGATGCGGTAAAATATGATATTTTGGATTTGTTCTGATTATTTGGTTAAGCTTGTCTAAGAAGTGGATTAGTTTGAAAGTTTTGTAGGGTGGCAATGATACCATATTTGGTGGAGTACAGGCTAACACATGATAGGCGATAGAGTCAAATAGCTTCGTTATAACCAAATACATCTAGGGTGTGTTTGGTCCATAGATATCAATAGATGGAATATATATATATATATATATATATATATATATATATATATGATGTTCGGTTAGATGGACAAACCAAGTGTGGTGTTTGGTTGGATGAACAAAGTGAACCAGTGAACCTAGATATTTACATAAATCAATATTCTAGGTAAATGCTGGATATCATGACCCTCATAAATTTAGTGGATGAGCTCATCCACATATAATTAGCATATGTTTTATGTGACATTTAGAGTAGTATAGTGCTAATTAACATATTTTGTTTTTAACTAGTGATTATAAAGACAAGATTAGTATCGGTGTATATTTAATAGTGTATAGTTAGTTGTTATTTTTAAATAATAGGCATATTTAGTCAAGTATTCTCATCTCATCTAATCTCATCCATCCAACCAAATAGAAAAAAATTATTCGCATTATTCATTCAACTAAACAGATAACACAAATATTCATGTTCCGAAATTCATAAATGATCATATCTCATTTACCCTTATTTTTGAACCAAACACACACTAGCCTACCTCCAAGGCTCCAGTGTCACATATAGTAAGTACAAAAATAGTATTTTTTAATTATAAGTACTAGCTTTGTCCGATACAACTATGATATACATTTATGATTCTAAATTAGTTTATTATAAAAAAATATTTTTCGTAGTTAATCTAATGATATTTATTTAATATTATAAATATTTATATCTTTATCTAATAGATATACTAAACCATAACATTGTTTCATAATTACATTTTTTTATCAAAAGTGTGAAATACTAGAGCCATACTCTCCGTTTCCAATTTTAATATCTACTAGCAAACATGCTCGTGCATTGCAACGGAAGAAAAAAATTGAACATTAAATAAAATACACGAGAGTATTACATATTTATTCATATTTTATGGTTTTTTCATCAACTCATTGTATTACTATTTTCTAAGGTAAATACATGTTTTTTTATTTAGATTTGGATTAGAATTAGAATCCTTATTCATCTTACTCGGAGGTATTTCATCATGAGCTATGTTGGAATAAGAATTGTATGAGAAGTTGCTTGTTTTTTAGTTCAGATCATATATGCGGCCTAATAGATTTTAGAATCAAACTCCGTATCATGCTAGAGTTAGACCAGAGCTATTCAAGCTTGTATCAACACAAATTACATATATAGAATTAGAAATAGATCTCTATGCTGCCTTTTACTATTTAGATTTGAATTATAATTAGAATCTCTATTCATCTTACTCGAGGGTATTCTATTTGGATTAGAATAGAATTCTTAACTGTATTCGTGTCCAATCCCTATATATATAAAAATATGAGGGTTGTAGTATACAAATGAATAGAGACATATGCATTCACGGAGTTAGCCCTGTTTGTTTGACTTATCAGCCACCGAAACAATATTTTTCTCTCACAATAAAACATCCAAAAATAGGATCAACCAGCTTATCAACCACCGAAATGATCAAGCGAACAGGCTGTAGTTGGAGAAGGTCATACCAAAAAAATAGGTGGAGAAATTTTACCTCTTTATTACTAGGTTTAGATCTAGGAGCAAAATGCACCTCCGGTCCTTTAACTTGGCTAAGGTGTCATTTAGGTTCCTGAATTTTCAAAGTGATATATGTGGGTCCTTGAACTTGATAGATGGTGTCATTTAGGTTCTTAAACTTTTAAAGTGTTTACAACAGATCCCTTAACTTGGTAAAAGGTGTCATTTTGACGTAGATATATAGATATAAGTGCCAAAACCGACGGCCTAACTCAAGGTGTCATATAACTGCCACTTTGTAGATATATAGATATAAGTGCCAAAACATTTCACGTGATCCTGTGCTAAAAAAACATTTCTTGGTGAGCTCGGTCGGCTTGTTTTTCTTGAATCTAATCTTTTTAGTTTCCACCATGAGCCTGAGCTCTCATGTGTGTGCTCTCAACACCAGCCAGGTCCACGCCGTGCAAACCGACGGCCTGTCGCCGCCGTGCCACGGCGAGCACAAGCTGTCCTTCTTGGACCTGCTGCAGATCTCCAAGACAATCCAGCGGCTGATCTTCTTCGACGGCCCCGACCTCCCGCCGTTCCCGTCGGTCGTGAGCACGCTACGGTCTTCCCTCGCCGCCACTCTTGCAGTGTTCCTCCCCCTCGCCGGCGAGCTTGCCTTCCGCCCCGCCTCCGGCGACGTCGTCCTCGACCTCTCCCCCGCCGCCATCTCCTCGGGGGTCAAGTTCATCGAGGCCGAGTTCTCCGGCGGCGCCGACGGCATGCGCCGCCTGGCCAGAGACGCCGAGCACGACACGCAGGCGTTCGTGCAGCTCGTCCCGGATCTCGAGGCGAGGCAGCTGCCCGCCCCGGTTCTTGCCGTGCAGGTCACAAGGCCCGCCGGCGGGGGCGGCGCCGTGGCGGTTGGGGTGTCGATCCGGCACGCGGTGGCAGACGGCCAGGCGGTGTGGCGGTTCTTGAGGGCGTGGTCAACG
Organism: Microstegium vimineum; assembly: GCA_022036555.1. Taxonomy (NCBI): domain Eukaryota; kingdom Viridiplantae; phylum Streptophyta; class Magnoliopsida; order Poales; family Poaceae; genus Microstegium; species Microstegium vimineum. The sequence goes on along the minus strand of CM039125.1, from coordinate 12,532,602 downwards.
GCATCGCGGGTGGGCCCCGCCTCCCTCGCGGCGCCTGGCTTCGTGCAGCCGACGTTTGACCGGGCAGGCATTCGGCACCCCAACGCTGCCGAGATGGTCCGCACGGTACTGAGCTTGGTTGCGCCGACGCTGCCCCTGGTAATGTTCGAGTGTGTTATCATTATGCCACCGTCTCTTCTAATCCGAATCTGAAATATTTTTTTCTCGTAAATCATGTGCACGATTGAACAGCTCAGGTCTGTGTCGTCCAAACCGGAGATGATGCAGCAGAGCAGAAGGACCTTCCTGCTCCGCGCCGACGAGATCCGGTCCCTGAAGCAGCACATTCTCGAACAGAGCAGAACAGTCAACGGCGGCGACCCGTCCAAACCGCCGAGCACCTACGTGGCCATCTCGTCCCTGGCGTGGACGTCCGTCGTCCGGGCCAAGCCCTCCATTCACGACGCCGACGTCGTCCAACTCATGGTCAGCGCTGACTGCCGCAACCGCACACGCCCGCCGCTCGGGGACGCCTTCTTCGGGAACTGCGTGAAGCCGTGCTACGCGCGGGCCAGCGCAGGCGACCTGCGCGGCCAGGGCGGCGTCGCGCGCGCCGCCGCGGCCATCCAGGACGCGATCCGCGCGCACCTGGAGGAGCTCGGGGGCGACCCGCTGTCGGACGCCGAGAGCTGGATGGCGGCCTACCGTGCCGTCCCACAGGAGAGGTTCGTGGCTGTGGGGTCGTCCAACCGGTTCATGGCGTACGACACAGACTTTGGGTGGGGCGGGCCGACCCGCGTCGAGCTGGTGTCCATGTTCATGAGGCAGATGGTGACACTGCTTGGCGCCAAGGACGGCGGCGTACAGGTGTCGGTGGCGTTCGATGAGGATGCCATGGAGGCCTTCGCGGGCAGCTTCGTTGTTCCGGTTTCCCTTGTATTTTGATAGTTCATCACATCTTATGTTCGTCGTCTTCTTCATATGGTCTCGCGTTTGTTGCGCTCGCCTCACGACCTACTCTAGTCGTCCCAGGCGGCGTCCTCGCCGCCATGACCAGTGCCCAACCTGATCTGCTTCGTTCTGCATTTCCTCCGCCGCCAACTCAAAGCTCCACCATCATCTTGCCGCCCTGCACCTGCAGCAACCCCAAACTTGCCGCATCTCCGATGTGCATGCGGTACGACAATTTTTCAGCCGTCAAGGGGGGCGCCACGAGCTTTCTTCGATCAGGTTCTGTAGTGCCAGAACCATCGTTTCCAGCCCAACCCACAGTCCAATAGCCGTTTTCAGCCCAACCCACAGTCCAATGGCCCAAGATCTGACCGCACGCTCGGGCCGTCCCCGTCACCCTTCCACGCCATCCAGCCAATGGGGCGTCTGTCCTGGCATGCTCGGTCCAATCGCGCTACGCCACGTCACCACTCTTACGCGCCCTTCCCTCCTTCCCCACGGTGGCGTTGTGCTCCTCCTATAACACGCGCTCCCCCTTCCACTCGGCGACCACCGGTCCACCGCGCATCGAACGAACCCTCCACTAGTGCCGATTCTGCTGATCCCTCGCCGTCGCCGGCCAGCAAATCGACACCATGGCCGTCGCGCGCCGGGCCGCGGCGACGGTGCCAACGGCGTCGTCCGTCCCCGCCCCCGCGACCGCGGCGTCGGCGGCGGCGGGAGCATGGCGGGGCGCGTGGCCGTCCTCGCCTTCTGTGTCGCCGGGATCTGGTCCGCCTACATCTACCAGGGCGTCCTCCAGGAGACTCTGTAAGCCCTCTCTCTATCTAATGCTGTCCGAACTACGACACACAATTAGAGAAGCTGTGGGATCAATTTGGTGAGTTTTGCTCGCCGGTGGTTCAGATCCACGAAGCGGTTCGGGCCGGAGGGGCGGCGGTTCGAGCACCTCGCGTTCCTCAACTTCGCGCAGAACGTCATCTGCTTCGTCTGGTCCTTCATAAGTGAGCGCTCTCTACCTTCCTCTCGCGCCGCGTAGTTGCCTAATTGCATTTCGTGCAGCGTCGTGGGCTCGTGGTGATCGATTCCGTCGCAGTGTGGGTGGCGACCGCATATGAGGGTTTCTGACTTTTGTCTTGTTTTTCAAGTGATTAAGCTGTGGTCGGGCGGGAGTAGCTCCAATGGCAGCGCACCGATATGGAAGTACTGGGGCGTCAGCGTCACCAATACCATCGGCCCGACCATGGGGATTGAGGCACTCAAGTACATCAGTTATCCGGCTCAGGTATGGTTCCACCTGCTTTTGCTGTCTCACCTTCCTTGGTTGTTTTATGCACTGTCCCGGATATTGTGTTATGTTAATAATAGGTTCCTGTCACGCTAATCTGTAATATTGTTACTGACGCTTATGGTTTGAGATGTTCTGATAGAGTTAATTGACTATAGGGAATTCAGTGGAAGTGCTTCCTTAAGTGAGCATTTAGAGAAAATATTGGGTTGCTTGGACATTTAGATGCTGGCATTGTGGCAGTTGGTATGATTTTTGTGGAAACATGGGTTCAGCACATGTGGTTCTGCATTTGATATTGTAGTGCAGGTTGCCATGTTGGGAGTTTTAGTTCAACTCGATTTGATTTTGTCACCATGAGACAAAAATGACAAACCCCTTTGTTTCATGTGAACTTGGCCACAAATCAAGTTAGATGACTCTTTAAGATCCTCTGAACATCCTAATATTGAAGGACATGTTACAAATTTCTTACTTCTTGATGGCATATCAGTTATTTGTATGATGCTCTTCTACTAAGTATTCAACTCATCTATGCTATTAATATTTTGATGACTGAATGTTCTGGTATGTCAGTAGAATTACAAGTATATAGGTTTGCAATCATGCTTGCTCAATATAGCAGGGCTTTGAACCACAATACAGTTGCAGTCATTGTTTGATATTATGTGTCCTCAGATTTACTGGAAACAAAGGGATAAAGCTATATTTATTTTCTGAATTACTGTGGTTGTATAACGATCGCCAGTAAGCGGATAGGAATCCTGACTGATTTACTGTTGATGTGAACAGGTGTTGGCAAAATCTTCTAAGATGATTCCTGGTAAGTGTACATTTACTTATACACACTGCTCAGTGTATGTGTATGCCTGCATAAAAGTATTGGCAGTGTAGATTGCATCTCAGGGTCGCTTGTTATTTTCTTCGTGGAAAGTCCAATTTAATTTGTTTCGCTGAGTAAAGAAAACTATAGAGACCAGAATGGAAGTGCAATGAAAGATAATGCCTTTTTCTTTAAAGTTGAGACATATCCTGCTCAACAATATTACGAGTATAATTTTGCATTAGCAGGAACAGTGACGGGGATATTATTATTGACATCCATGTTGACTGAATTGTGTTTTATTAGGTCATAAGATATTATATTGCCCCTAACATCTAAGCCCATAAGGTTCTTAGAACCTTATGGGCTATGGGCATTCAATCTACATGATTTAACTGTTTAAGACGCCAATATACTATGAGTTATTGGATCTTATGTGCATTGCTTACCGAAACTATTCCAATAGTTTATATTAGCGAAACTATTCTATGAGTTGTTGGATTAGTAATTGTTTGTATGTATCTAAGTACTTTTTTTCTTAAAGAAATGTATTCTTGCCCAACATCGCATTCTGCATATTTGATGATTCTCCTCTGACTAGCAATTCAATTGATACAGTAATGTTGATGGGAACTCTTCTCTATGGTGTGAAGTACACACTTCCAGAGTATTTTTGCACCTTTCTTGTTGCTGGTGGTGTGTCCTCCTTTGCGTTATTGAAGGTAAGATGATCTTCAATTTGTTGATTCATCAACTACCATACTAATGAGCTAACTCATCTGGTTTACACCTTTTCATAATCTTGATGATGCTGGAATAAGTCCAAAAACAGGATGGAATTTATATTTTATACTGACACATTTTATTTAAAGATGAAACATTTGGGGTAAATTTTCATTCCATAATTAAACATAGAAAATATTTTCTTTATATTCTGTTTCTTTGGTGTCCTTTATTTTTACGGAATAAGATTTACAAGGCTTATCAAATTGTTAGATCAAGAACTCTGTGGTGTTTGGCACCACCTGAAGGAAAACTATCTAAATTTGTGTCATACCATTATTTCAAACGGTTCATTATTGCTTTTATTAAACCTGTAGCTTTTGAACTATACTATTCTGTGCAAGAGTGCTGAACTTTTAAAATCTGTTTTCTGCTACTTAACAGACAAGCTCCAAGACAATTAAGAAGCTTGCCAACCCTAATGCGCCTCTTGGCTATACATTGTGCTTCCTCAACTTAGCTTTTGATGGGTATACTAACTCGACCCAAGATTTAATAAAGTCAAGGTAATTATATCATCTCTATTCCATACCAAGCTACCATGAAACATTGTGATCACTATTCTAAATAAAAGAAATGTTTGTTGTAGGTACCCAAAGACAAACCCATGGGATATAATGCTTGGCATGAACCTTTGGGGGACCATATATAATGCTGTACTTATGTTTGTTGTGCCATTACTATTCAGTAATTGGCCATATGCAAATGGTTTTGAGGCACTGAGATTTTGCCAGGAGAACCCAGAGGTGGCCTGGGACATTTTCCTGTTCTGCCTATGTGGCACCGTGGGGCAGAACTTCATCTTTTTAACCATCAGCCGGTTTGGCTCTTTTACTAACACAACAATCACTACCACCCGTAAATTCATGAGCATTGTGGTTTCATCCGTCATCAGTGGCAATCCATTATCTTTGAAGCAATGGGGTAGTGTTGTGATGGTCTTCTTAGGCCTCTCTATCCAAATATATCTCAAATGGAAGAGAAAGAAGGGTAGAGACCACAAGGAGTAAGCTTGATTCTTGAATTTGTTCCGGTTGGTAACTTCAATCGGACAGATCTGTTGTGAGGTTGACCAAGATAACGTTGATGAAGTCTGTTGAAATTAGGAGACTTTTACATGTATTATTATGAGCGATACCTAGTGTGAAGCTGTGAGCTATTGGTAACAGCTCGTAGTTTCTGTTCTCATGATGGAGGAGATGCAGCAAATTGCGTTGCATTGAGGGCAAAGTTGTATGATGACCAGTGTATTTTTGTTCTACTATCTCGAAAGTAATCTGTTAATTAAAATTGCAACATCTAGGTTTTTGTTCTAGTTCACGTATACCTCTTATGTTGTGTTTGGAAGAGCAGTAAATGTCTTGAACATTTTGGAGACTTGACTTAAATTTGAACTAAGCCACAAGTTATTTGGATGAGGAAAATTGGTCTAGGAAGCTTTATAATAAGGATTTGGGATGGTTATCTTTCCAATCCCAGCGAATAGAGATTACGAGAACATTACTCATGTTTTTCCCCCTACAAAGCGAGACAGCGCCCTCGCAGGAGAGCTAGTCCACGTCGCCTTTAAATCGAGAGCCAATCCACGTGAGCCACGTCGCCCGCAACGCATTTGGTTGGACACAAGCGAGCCACGTCGCCCCCAATTCGCATCCAATAAATTGATGGCTCCCCTTCTGGCAAAAAAAAAAAAAATACCGTCTCCCTTCCACGCCCTCCCCAATCCCGTCCTCTCTCCCTGCGCACCTCGCCGCCTCCGCCGCTCGCCCCTCGCCCCTGCCCGTTCCTCCCCTCCCCTTCCCCTTCCTCTCGCTCTCAACCTCTCTCTCGACGTGGTGCTACACCGGCTGGCACGGGCGCGGCTGCCTCCACGCGTGGCCTCGACGGCGATGCCGCCGGTGTGCGCTGCAGCTGCACCGACGTACCCCAGCGGTGACCGCCTCCTGCGACGGAGCGGCACGGGAGAGCCCCGCCGCTGCCCCGGGCGCGACCTGCTGCCGGCGGTTCTCGCGCAACCCCTCGTCGGTTTGGTACTCCCCTTCTCTCCTCATCTTTTCCTGTTGGATCTCCCTCTCCCCGCGCTCGTCGAGGCTCCCCTTTCCCGTGGACGCTGATCTATATGCACACGAACTGCACAGTGCACGCCCAAGCTACAGGAAACCCTAGCGGTCTGTCCTCGTCTTCTCTCTACAAGTTTACCTACAAGTTTCATGGTGTTTCCTGATGTGCTTTTTGATCTATACATATTTTTACTGTGTATTTAGGTAATGCTTAGATCTGGGTCGCGTCTTAGTTCCCACATAGCTATTTGCTTCATCCGGTCGACTTGGTGTATTTAATTTTGGTAGGATCAGATCTGTATTTTTTTAATTGCATTTTTTTAGCTGGATTAAAGCATAGGGCACCTTGTTTTTTAACGGTTTTCCAATCCGATTGGTATAAGCACTAAGTAATATGCCGTAGGTAAAAGGTTATTGTCTCTTATCCATGTCATCATGCTCCATAAATATGCCCTTTACCTATACACAAATGTTGGATGGATATAATTCTAGAGATAGGTTTGGTGCCTTATACAAATTTATTGACTCATAAGATTTGATATTTGACACAAATTTTTGAATAAGACGAATAGTCAAACTTGGAGCCCAAAAAGTCAAACGACTTATAATTTGGGATGGAGTAGTACTTCCTAATGTGGAATTATCATAGATATGGTCTGTTTATGGCTTAGCGATGTTTATGGCTTAGCACAAAATAGCAGCAGGTTTATCTTTTCTACAAATCCATGTCATCTAAATGCCATCCTATGAATTGATGATAGCTTTGTGCTCTGTATTTTTAGGAGTACAGAGTACCAGCAGGATTGTCTTTTTATCTTGATGTTTTTTTTAAAAAATTTCTAAATAACATACCGGTGTTGTATGAATAGAGCACCCGCGAATATATAATAAAATATAATAAGCAAGGCTGCTTACATGGTCTATTAATCTACCCATCTCAACAGACTTTTATACTGGTTTAATATTTAATGATCAGATCTATTCATTTCAGTTACTCCGCTTTACATATATGCTAACCAAAACAGCAGATCTGTATGTGTTATTTTTTTGGGGGGAAATCTTGTTCGTGTATATACTTTGTGAGTATATACTTGATGACTGTCTACACTGGAATTTCCTATGACTGGCTACATCAAAATAAAACTACCTTGTCCATTGCTAAGACAATCTGCCATTTTTTCCTATGCATTTACATTTGCATCAGCCAAGTACTTATGGTACTTATGGTAGATTGCTAGGAAATTGAAATACACGGTTTGCCTTGACTATGCTACACGGTTGTGGACAGTGTGGAGAGGCATTCAAACAGAGACAACAAGTGCAATGGTGGCGCAGCACAGCCAAGTGGACAGTTCGGGCGTGTGGCGTGCTGCCACCAAACACATATTGCATCAAACGTGCAAGCATGCAGGCTGCACTCAGTCAATGCAGGATCTAACATCCCAGTGCTCAGTGAGAGTACCAAGCAGCAAGTAGTAGCAGTTCCAGTTCATGACTGATCAAGAGCATGCAAGCAAAGAAAGGTAAAAATTGTAATTCCTGTTTTGTCAGTTATTTTCTTGTGGTTCCAGCGATTATGATTAATGGTTTGGTTCAGTATATGTCAAGTACCCTTTGTGTTTTAAACATGAATATAAAAAAAACTTCTCAAATGTTTTCCATACAGGTTCAGGTAGTGACCACCTTCACATTTTGGTGTTCTAAGCATTTTTAGTGTGCATGTGCTCCGGCATAAGATTGTTTGTAGCTAGCCAGCTAAATTATAATAACTAATAACCGTTTCAAATGTTTTATGGATTGCAGGTAATAAGGCTTTCCTGCCTTGCGATGTTATGCCTTCTAGCGTCAGTTTGATTGGCACGGCACAAGATTTGCAAGGTTTGAATTATTAACCATGCTATTTCTAATTTTATTTTGCTTTCTTGGTAAGGTTTGGAATATTAACCGTTCCCTTTACAATTTTATTTTCCTTGCTTTGCAATAGCAGACGTTGGTCCTGGATCGAATTTCTTGGCTTCAGTTTTATTTTCAGTTGTGTGAAGACCATGCAGAATTCATAAATGAATATTGTATTTTATTTACGGACAGACTATTCTTATATGTCAGCTTCTGAATTGTTCCAGCAAATTAGGTGTGCCATCAAGTTTTAGGTACATATATGATATGATGCATGTCAACTACAAAATAGAAATATATTGTACTCATACCTTTTTGTTGGTTCATTTGCCAGTTTATATTTATGGATCATGTATGACGCTAATACTACGAGTTTTCCAGTGCATCAAACGATTTTGAAACAGTCTTGAGACTATAAAATTACATCATGTTCGTGCTAATGTGCTGAAGTAATAAAATCCGTACTTACGCTTTTAATGTAGTGTATGCATCTTTTTGCCTTACATTTCACTCAAGTGAGTCAAGTGAATTTTATCGTTGTTCTTCTCCTCATGGTTCACCCAGTAAATTTAGTTCTTATCAGAGCTGCAAGGCTAGGTGTTTGGCTAGATGTTCCACGAAAGGAAAAAAAATACTTACACTGTCCACTCTACAACATAGGGTTGTCGTTCATCGACATTTGATGCAGTCATTGTGATTCTGTGATTCTTTTTGGTAAAAATGATTACTATGAAATTTTCGACAATTTAGGACCTCGCCTCGGTAATTGTATTCATCTTAAGATATGTAGATATGGCTTTGATATTTGTGCATAAACATAGGTATCGATTAACTCTCCTCACATTTGAGACATGAGCCCACCATGCTAATCAGAAAGCTACCAAAGATTCTCTTATGGTTATACCTTTATTTCGATAGTTTCTTCTTGTATTCGTCTCTCTCATTGGCAGGGTGTTCTGGTTTTTGGCATTGGTGTTGGACATATCACATATGCCATGCCTTCGGTAATTACTCTAATGCTTGCTATTTGTTTAGTAGGCTACAGCTACAGCCAAAACCATGAAGCTGTCTTCTTTTAGAATTTTACTGTATGGTGCGGAAAAGTTTATCGTCTCAAGGACCTGCAGTCTGCTTCGATGCTTCTCTTAGTTTTTGTGGTCATGAGGATTTGTGGGTGTTCTGTTTCCCTTTACTGGTTGCTGATGCTTATTTCCCATGTGTACTCTGATGCAAGGTGGTCAAGGAAGAGAAGACCTTCTTACCACAAAACAATTTGTGCCGCCTAGCAGAATCCAAGGTGAGCTGGTCCTTGCTTTCAATTGCTCTATGTTCTTGTGCTTTTGCATTTTCCATGTGGTATCTGGTGATGTGTGTTTGCCATCAGATTGCTTACAGGTGTTGGTCTTTACATGTCTAAATTTGATCATGTCGATCTGAATTTCTACGGATGCTTTGTTTCCCAGAGACTCCCAGGATTGGTTAGTGACTGAGTCTTATATTTTCCATGTACCAAATGGTGACAGCTCATAGATTGAAATTCAATACATCTTGCTGCCTCTAATTTACTCCAGCTTACTAATGTGGTAATAATTTTGGGTGTATGGTCAATTGGTACAACTCTTCTTCAGAAGTGAATTTATTGTTTTAACAATTTATCACCATCTTTTTTTTACTTCAGTTTAATCTATCCAGAGGGCCAGTTTCACTATATTTTCCCCCAATTGAGACTGATCCCCAGTAAAAAATGATTCAGTTTTGACAACTTCTAGCTATATCTTCAGGTCATATGTAGTCAGGATTTGGGAATTACTAAATGTAGGTGCTCCTCATGACCAACTAACGTCGACTAATAAATAAGTAATCCACCGATTGCTTGTGTTTCTGGAGCTCTGTTGGTATGACCATGAGCCGCTGAAAGCTAAAGTTTGGAGATCATGATCTTTGCAGTTTGTTTCAACATCTGTAAGTCTGCCAATTTGTATCTGGTTATCAATATAGTGGACCTATATTCTGTTAGCCAAGTCTATGGCCCACTTATGGAGCTATTATGTTCGATGTTCCTATGAAAAATGTGTTTATTTTGCATAGATTAAACTAAGTAGTCCCATGAATATATGTTTATGTTCCTGGTAAATCATGTTCGGTGCACTTTGTAGCCGGAATAGTTGGTTATGAAACCTAACATTTTTTTCATTAGAAATTTATTACAGCAAGGACCCTAATAAACTATGTCAACCCGTTTTGCTTAGCACTATGAAACACCCTCCTAATTGCAATCTTTGTGTTTTGGTATGTTCCTTTGTGCACTTTCGTTCCCACCTATGTTCTGAGATTTTTCTCTTGCATTCCATTTTTCACCTTATGGTTCACAGCCCAATGCTCCATTGCATTAGTGTTTTTGCTGACAAATGGTACAATTTTTGGGATTATCGATCAATTTTGTCAGCTATAGGCTTGTGTACCATGCCGTGTGTATGTGATCTAAGCACAAGGTCATTTGACCAAGACGAGATTGACGACCAGGCAAGAAAACTACATAGTTTGATTAGATAAAATAATATCCTGATACTGCTATTTGCCTCTTAAAACAGTACTGTTTCCATATATTTGAACAACACAAGACTGACGACCAGACATGTAAAATAATCATACCTTCATTACATATAATATACCGCTAGCTAATTGCCTCAAGGTAAATTCCATCTATGTGATAGTTTCCCTAAAAACAATGACGGCCCTACCTACAATACCATTAGCTATTTCTCGATTACTGTTGGCATCTTGTCAAGAGTGTTCTTGATATCTATGTTCAACTTGATTATGATTTTAGAACGAAACTTTAAAACGAGGACTTCGGAGCCGACTTTCTTACTATTCTAACATCTCCCAAGTCTAAATTGTGGCTGATACTTGCTCTGAATACATTGTGCTGAATACATGCTTCAAGTAATTGATGTGTGGTCTTGAAAATTTTGTTTCAGACTGTAAGGGCGCTGCCTCATTGGTTCCCTGTTACATAGGCACAACACTGTTTGCAAAAATAGAAGCAACGTGTTGACCAAGATTTACATGCTAATGCTGAACCCAGTTTGGAGGTTTGTATCAAGCTACTTTTTAAATTTTATCTCACTTTTGATTATCGGTACATGAATGGTGCTTGTAACCAAATCGAGTGCAGTATTTTCCTTTGAGACTGGGCTCTGGATGCAAACCGTTCCTTTCTAATAAAAAGATTTGATAGATAGAATCACATGCCTATATATGGCAACAATTGATGGGGGTACAATCGTACTGAGATTTTTATGGTATATTTGTTACTTTTCAAGGATCTTTAAACTCCTCTCTAGGATTAGTTGTGCACCCATGCAGATAATTATATTGACTCCCTCTAATTTTAACTTCCTTTCCTTTGATCGACCGTTTATTTCCTAGATATGAAAATCATTACCAACTATTTCAAATAGTTTCCATTATGTGGCAACAGGTCGGGGTTGTGCATAAACTTATTTTCATAGACAATATTAGAGGGAAATGTTGTATGCCTAGCAGACACAAACAAAAAGTTGCTTGTCTGGCACGGTGCCTATTAAAATAACCATAGCTTTCCCAATATTAAATGCTAAATCCAGTTTAGGATTATCTGTTCCTAGAATAATTCTCTTCCATGGAGTTCAATGTATTTCCTCTCTACTCATATGATAGATACGTGTTAATTAGTATGCTTTACAATTCTAATATATTTCCTATCTTCTCATATGATAGACCATAGATGTATGTAATTATTAGCGCCCTTTCTAATTTAGATAATTTTTAACCTGGTACCTCCTTACCTGTGAATGTTTTAATTTTTTGTTTTTTTGCCTGCCTGCTTTCAAAACATCTATTCTAATCGATCGTTCTGTTTTTCTTACTTTGCATATCGATGGAGTGAGCACGTTGGAATTGAATATGGTTCGCCATGTGTATAATATATATATATATATATATATATCCTCTACGGTGTGTGTATGAATGCACTGTTATTATATACATCACCAGTGCATGTAACATATCTATCTTATATGTACAAATCTAAATATACAACTTGCGATACCATGCAGATGATGGGCAGCCAGATGTAATATATATGTCTTGTAATTATGTATGCATCCCTATATCAGATGCACAAACATATATCTGATGCACAAACATGTGTAATATACACGTCCTATAATAATTATCTATGCATCCATGCATGTTAAATATATATAGATATCTACATATATTAGTTGTACTTGCGCGCCGGGGCGCGCCCTTTGTACTAGTTGTAGCAAGATATACGAATGAAATGGGTGCTCCATACTCCATTAGCGAAATGTAAATGATATTGATATTTGCGGATTCCATATTTTCGTTGTACGTCCATTTTCTTTGGCAGTTGAATTTGCATAAGAGATTAATGTGTTCAGTTAGATGTTGATCTTCTAGATTTGTCTTATGGTATCAAAAAAATACCCACCTAAGGTTTTGTTTGGATGTGCAATGTCTCCCTTAAATCACATGTGTTGGAGTGTATTTGAACTAATAATCTAATATACACTTCATTCCATGTGGTTTGAAGCCAAACAAGTCCCTTAGGTGGGTATTTTTTGGTAACGTAATGTTTGAATGCGTATGTATCTACCTCAAACCACATGGATTGGAGTAGATCGACTTCTTTGGATGTAGTAATATTAGTCGTGTTCATATCAATCCACGTGTGTTAAGGTGGATTGGAGTGAAACTTGAACTAAATTTCAAATCAACGTATATGGATTGAAATGAATCCAACAACATCCAAATAAGTTTTGTTGTATTCATCTCAATCTATATATGTTGGAGTAGATTGAGGTGAAACTTGAACTAAATTTCATCTTAGTCCATCCCAACAGATGTGGATTGAAATAAATCCGACACCTAACAAGGCCTAGGTGACCTGATGAACATAGCAATTTTTTAAATCTCATCTAATACAAGTGCGGTTGAAACCACTCTTGTTCCTGCAATGTCCAGTGTTAGATTGCTAGTTCGCTACCTGTTAACACCGGATTTTTGCATAATGACAAGTGAGCCAGTGCACGATGAGTCGGCGGAGATAGATGACCAGAAGCATTCGGCAAAGTCCGTGCGGTCGGTTAATTCCCAGATTCGGCAGTCGATTGCAATCGGTTAACCAGAAGAAGGGCGGTTTCCACCGGAGCGACAAAGACGGCAAGTAAGAGCCGAATTGGTAACGATAGTTGCGATAATTAAGACAATAAGGACTCCGAAGGAAACCAAAGTCAAAATATTGTATTTCTTCCTTTAAGATTTTGTAACCGTGTCCTCTCAGGACTCATGTTATAGCCATGGTATAAATATAAGCCCTTAGCTATTGTAAAAGGTGTTCATAACCAAATCAATACAACCGGCCCCGTGCCAACTTCGAGTCCTTTTGTCGTGTCGTCGAGTTCTTTGAGAGGAAGCATCGATCCGTCGACCTCCGTAAGTCTTGGCAACCTTGTTATCATGTCTAGTATCATACGGTGGATTTAGATGTTGATGCAAGTAGTCTTGTTTATTGTCAATGATCGTGCGACGGATCCTTGATTGATGATCAAGAAGTCTTTACTTATGTTTTGTTTACAAGTAAATACTGTGCGGCGGGTATTTGCTCGATATGCTTAGCATAAGCAAGATAATTATCGGCTCTCGTAGATTTGGTAAGATCTATTGGATTCATTAAGTTATCGTGTTGCATGTTTTAGATAATCTTTACATATTTGCAAACACTCATTTGCCCAATCTAGATTAATACGGTTCGGCTCTTAACTTATATAGATCTATTCATGTTACAATGAGTTGTTACTTTCATGTTGTTCCTATAAGTAGATCTTACATCTATAATAGCCGAATTAGTTTGAATCTAGATTGTTACATGTTGTGGGTTCATGCATGCTATCCATGTTTAAGTTTTGATGACGCTAGGTATCGTGCGGCAGATGCAGGTTTTATATTAGTTTGATCATGTTTGTTTACGTGTTTCCTTCATCATGGACCCCAATTCGGCTGACTGCCGAGATTGGTTATGTTTTAACTTATATTCAACTATGAGTCGTTCGTACGTCCTTTTCCCATGCATGCGCATTCAGTAATCGGTGGCTCATGTGCTTTATGTCTGTTTTAGCCGAATGTTCCATAAAACCTGTTGACAGATAACTTTCGTAGCTGTATGTCGTTGTAAGTGGCTTCAGGACCGTACATATGGAACTGTCTGGTATTATCCTGCACGTTCCAGTTTATATCTAATGACTTTCATCCCTTGTTAGTTTCAGGCCAAACTGACTGACACGTTTTCGATTCTCGAAGCATCCGGGCACCCGATTGAAGCCACGCTTTCCGGTTTGCTTTGTCTGAGACGCAGTACGTCAGTTTTTATGTCAACACTACCGTCGATGAGCAGTGGCCTCATTTGTTGTCAATAAACATGGGCTCATTTCTTATCGACAGACACAAGAATGCTCATGGTAAAATCCGTGTTTATTTTGACCATATGCGTGACGGCGTGACGCATCGGTGCGTCGCTCACAACACAAGTCACTACCCGGACGCAAACGCTCGGAGATTCCTCTGCGACGTCCCTCCGATGGCGGCCGCCTCTTTGGCGCGTTGGCCCCAGCGCTCTGCTCGTGCCCTCACTGCCGAAGCACTGTCCGTGCTTCCCATGACCATCTCGACGCACCTCAGGAGCTCACCACGCTCCACCACCCCGTCGGCGTCCGCCCACGCCCGCACGCCCACGCCCGCAGATGTCTCCACCAGTGCTGCCACGGTCGGCTGGTCCGACCACCTCGGCACAGCCACCATCGGCACCCCGCCCGTGATGCTCTCCAGCGTCGAGTCCCACCGGCAGTGCGTGACGAAGCACCCGACGGCGCCGTGCGACAGAACCTTCGTCTGGTTGCACCACTCCACCACCATCCCCTTCCCGCTCTCACTCCCGCCGCCGCTGTTGCCCTTGCCCTTGCGCGCCACCAGGAGGTACGCCCGGCCGGTGGCCTCCAGGCCGCGCCTCAACTCCTCGTCCTGCCGCTTGCTCAACGAGAGGACGCTGCCGAAGGACACGAACACCACGGAGCGCGGCGGCTTCGTGTCCAGCCAGTCCACGTACGCGGTGGCGTCGTTGGGCTGGAACAGCTCCACGCATGGCCTGCACGGCTCGTCCACCACCACCGGGCCCACGGCGACGAGGTTGAACCGCGGTACCGCGCGCAGCGCCTCGGGCTCCAGCGCGTCGAACGTGTCCACGAGCACCGTCGGCCTGTGCTCGTCCGGCGCCAGGAAGATGTCGCGCAGCACGTCGAGCGTCAGGTAGTTGCGGCTCCCCGACGCGGCCATGGACGCGAACGACGGCAGCGCGTCGGCCTTAAGCGGCGGGAGGCCCGGCAGGCGGACTGCGGCGGCGGCGGCGTGAGGGTCCGTGTCGCTCGCGCAGGAGTCCAGGACCGCGCCGTGGCCGTGGAAGTAGTGATAGTACACGGCGAACACGGTGGCCGGCTTGACCCAGTACAGCGCCGCCGGGACGCCGTGCGCGCGCGCGACGTCGGGGACCCACCCGACGAGCGCGGTGTACACGACGCGCGTCACGGGGTGTCCCCGCCTATCGAGGCGGGCGACGATGGAGGCGAGCGTCTCGGACCCGACCTGGCGCGCGCGCTCCCTGTACGCGCCGACTGCCTTCGGGTTGATCCCGCCGTCGAAGCCGTCCGAGTACGGGATGTACGAGACGACGCCCTGGATGACCTCGCCGTCGTGGGACGTCAGGTGTGGGAACATTTGGCGGTGCCCGCTGACGGCGGTGGAGAAGGTGACGCGCGCGTTGGGCATCGCCGCCGCGACGCGCACCGCCAGCCGCCGCGCCGGGTTGATGTGGCTCTGCATCGGATCGGTCACAAACAGGAAATGCTCCTGTATTGTCGCCATCGGCCTCGATCTAGCCGGCACAGAATCAAGTGGTGAGCTTACCATCTTCGTGTCTACTGTTCACAACGAAAGTTCATATGATTATGTGATTGTGACCTATAGCAATCCAAGGGTCATCTATTTATGTAAGATCTACTCCCTTCGTTCCAAATTATAAGATATCCCAAGAATCTTGGAGAGTCAAACTATCTCAAATTTGATCAAACTTATATGGAAATATAGTAACATTTATGACGCCATCTAAGTATAGTTAGATTCGTTATCAATTATATTTTTATAGTATGTCTATTTGATATCATAAATATTAATAATTTTTTTTTATAATTATTGGTCAAATTTGAGATGTTTTGACTCTCTAAGATTTTTAGAAAGTCTTATAATTTGGGACGGAGGGTGTACTAGGAGTATGTATTATGATTGCTCTGTGTTCGAGAATGATATCTCGGCATGCATCCGCCGGCTGCCGGCTAAACTATCTGCTCAAGGAGTAGGTTTCTTGTTGTCGTCGTCGAGTCTGATCCAAAGATAAACATGTCTAAATCCAGCTGCTCAAAAATCTTTGAGGAAGATTCTACACGACACGACGATATATATATCTCATGTCCGTCCAGTAATAAGCTGGACATGAACATACTAAATGTAGATACACTGGTTACCAATGTATCTGGACCGTGTACTCTCACCTGATGTCACATGAGAGGGTATGCATTCTTAGCATGTACTATTTGGTTAACTGATGGGATGAGATGGCCTTTGTCAATATTTCTCTTTTATTTAACAAGATCCTCCCATCTCGTATTTTGGTTTATGGGATGGATCCCTTCTAAGATTTTTGTTTGGTCCGAGGCAAACACATAGGTCGAGAAGTACTTATATGATTCAGTTTTATGATGAGTAAATTGCTAAAATGCAAGCATGTCAGGTTGAGTGGTGTTGAACTAACCTACTATGTAAGCAGTGTGCGTCATGTCTCTTAGCTTGTAGTGTGCAGGAGTGGAGCTTGGAGGCGGTTGTCGATAGCAAGATGAAGGTTAAGTAGAGACAGACTGTACCGATGGACCAGAAGCGGTGAAGGGCGAACATAAGGCTTGGATTGAGGGACCGGAGTGCTGGAGAACCAGCTGCGGTGGCTGACACCTAGGACATCGGCAAGCTCAAGTGCATATGGAAGAGTGACTATGTTGACCAAGTCAAGATGGCGATCGAGCGGAGGCTCTGGAAGACTTGGTGGTCTACCCACAAAATTTAAGATCAACCAGAGTTGATTTGGTTGAGATTTTGTCTTATATTCGAAGTTTCCAAAAAAATCCTCTTGACCATACTGGACGTGTCCGGTATTTCAAACTTTCGAGTTTGAAGCTGAAATTTGGTTGAGACCTTCCTCTAGGTGTTTAGAATCTATGGTTCAAATTTCATAATTTTTTATACTATTTGATAGGGTTTTTTATTTTTCTCCCAGAGTTGCTCTGTGCTATCCAACATACCAGACATGTCTGGTATTTACTAAGTGTAATGAGTTCTTGGCCGTGAATACTGGACATGTTCGATGCAGTTCTCGGACATTTCTCGTGTGGACGACAACAACCTACTTCTTCCAGAGTTTGTGCGTTTGAAGTTCAATTTGTGTTTTGTCTCTTGCGTTAGACTTCTACTGTTCCAAAGAACCTATATAGCTATTCTCATCACTAGTTAACTTAAGTATTTTAGATTTAGAAACTTGCTTCTTTGTCATAGGAGTTGAGTATCTCACTTTCTCTTCTTCGGTTCATATACCGGTTTGCTCTTTCGTGGTGTCTCGTTGTATTCCTAGAGAACATCCACCCACCATTTGGGTCATGGACATCATGATGTTTGTGTTGCGCTTTTGGTGGTGATTTTAGGACCTAAAAGAAATTTGAGGCTCTCATTCCCTTCTTCTCTAAGCGTTATTAATTGTCCTTCAAGTAGTCGTTATTAATTGTACTTCAAGTATATATGATTATTGATAGGTTTTAACATTTAACAAGTGAGGCACATATGTTACATCCTAATTGGCACAAATTCAATCTTAGGGGTCGTTTGACAGCGCTCCACGGAGCAGATTCACAGGGAGAATCGTTCCCTAGCTGTCAAACACATTTTATAGCAAGAAGTGTTTCTTTGCTAATTCTGTGAACTAATTATCTGAAATGAACTAAGAGACTAAGAGCTAAAAAGTAGTTTCATCTGATTTTGTGGAGTAATTCTCCATGCTGATTTTGAGAGTTTGGGCTAAAGAATAAAAGAGAATCACTTTCAGCCACAGAACACTTCGCTAGTGAATCAGGGAGCACAGCTAGAGAATCAAGGATCATAGCTTATCAAAGGCCCTTACTCTTGGTCTGCTTCTCGATTCTCTAATGAAGTGATTCTACTTGCTTATGGTGGAGAGGTAGCTAGGGTGGCGAGCAGTTGATAAAGGATTGTAGAGTGATTCTTGTTGTAGAGTGATTCTTGTGGGTTTTGAATACGGAGCAGTGGGAAGTGATTCTACTAGATTGTAGTTATTCTTGCTTGCTCCAAACCTGAATATGTGCGATATTTAACTGTATGGATAGGGATGAGTCATTTTCATGGACACTATTCCGAGAAGCCCTACTAAAGGGCCCCTTATTCTCTTCCCTTTCTTCTTCTTGCCTCCTAATGCCATATATAGAAAATCACAATGAACCATCGTTGTGCGATCTATTGTAACCTTACCCCCCCCCCCCCCCCGAACTATATAATTAAGGAGGGGTAGGGGGCCTTCCGATCAGGATCTCATCTTCTACATTCTAGTGCATAGCTACAAGTAGTGGTCCTTGTAACTGAGCATTTGAATATAGAGAAGGTACTTCAAACTAGACGTGGTGCACCACATGCCTAAACCGCTATAATCCTTGTGTGTTCTGTGCTACCCATCTGATTTCTCTTACACGAATAGCTGCTAGATATTGCCAGAGCTAATTATTTCAACACATGCCAACCAGTCTACACTGGTCTCTTTTCCTCCCTCATGGCCATGCCTGTCACCTCTAAGCTTGGCCATGCCTGCTTATTTCCGCTAAGCTTGCCTGTCTCGCTGTCCTCCTGAGTTTGTCCATGCATATGCCACTCGTGTCCTCCCTACACCCTTCCCGTTTTGGAGCTCACCTATCACACGTTACCTATCTCCCCCCCTAATTAAGTCAGAGCTCGTCTATGGCCCCTGCATCCCTAATTCAGTGTATCCTCACTCCTGCACTATCAATTTGGCATGGGAAGAAGTAGTTGCCTCTGTGTTTGCTTAAATTAGAGAGACAAACTCAATCCGCATCTTTGGAGAATATTCTTTGTGGGATAAGCTCAAACCACTATCATCAATTAGTGAAGCCCAAACCAAATACCCCAAAAATGGATTCCACCCAATCCAACTCGGTCAGACCAACGATATGAATCAAACATTGGTCTGACTGAGTTGGATTGGGTGCAATCAAACGATGCCATACTCGAGAATCTATTATAAATTCAGATATCATAGCTGATCGGAACATAGGTCATAAGATAGATATTGAACCTTGAGAAGTATCACCAAAGTAATAGTACGAACACCTCTCTTTATGGTATTCCTTGGGTAAACTCAATCTCTTCCCATCTATGTTAACTAGAGTGAAAAAACAATATTTTTTCTATCACAATATCTTTCAATATAGGGATTTGCTAAACTTCAGGTGCCTGAATTTTAGTTTTTTTTCAGGCGACAATTATTGCATATATTTTTATACTAAAATTGCAGCTTTAGTTTGTTGCAATTTATGTAGACACAGTCTGCAATTTTTTGTTTCAGGAATAAAAAACCTGTTAGACAAAACTACAAACCCGATAAAATCTTATATATATTGGCATAAATATAATTTAACAATTACAATTATTTATATATATAGGAAGACAAGGACAAAAATTTAATATGTTATAACACAAAGACAAATAACAAAATACAAAATTAACAACTAACTTATACTTAGTTGGTGGTATATTAATTAGTGTTGCCTGAAATCATCTTAAATTTCAGTCCCCTGAAATATAGGAAAAGTGTCCAATATATAGATTGAAGAGGGTTGCTACGTACATTTCTAAAATGTTTGTTATCCAAGATTTTAGATAGAGGCAGCACAACATACTCGGCCCTAACCATCCTTGGCTATTTTCAATGAATGATACAACATGCTATAAAAATGATGCCTTTTGAATTTGACACTATTACAGATCATAGATGCGCACATACACTCATCACTATTTCAAAATATAAATTCATGTGCACATATCCTACTCATACGAGCATCTCTGAGTGATTGGACCAACTAATCTTATGATTAACGTTGTCACCAGTGCCATGCATCTTGCTATCAACAAGAATGTCACCTACCGTTGAAAGAATAGAACTATTTAATCAAAATAAATCTAGCAGAAATGTGAGTACATATGTTAAATCAAAGACTTGAACCCAAATAAAATAAATTCACTACAAAGAACCTAAGTGGTTGATCGAGCTATGTTCGATAACAGGTGACGGAGCTCGTCAAGTATCATCATTAGTGAACTAGCCGCTAGTGACTTAGCAGTTCCGGCTTCACAAAAAATGGACCTCAGTTATGTCTTAAGCTAAGAGAATATCTCAACCAACATATCCCAAATCAGGGCCCCTACATTTAATTTGGGGGCTTACCTTATTTTTATGGGTTTTTTACATTAGCTCCAATAGTAGCCCTAAAATTGTAGCCCCAAACCGTTTTTAACAGACAGACATGCAGGGCCCGCACGTCATCCTATTTGCCCCTTCTTTTTCTCTATCCATGCGCATGCACATGTGTTACCGCGCTCCTGGTCTTCCCTTCGTCACTGAGCACACACACACAACGTTGAGCAACACTGTAGCCACACACAGCACCATCACTGGTAGTGGCCATGCCTGCCCATGCCAAGGAGGTTCCTCACCTAATCCTCGCAGGGAGGCCTTGCCTGCCTTCACCGGGGAGGGGCCTCGCTGGATCTGGGGAAGAGAAGGCACCATTAATTGGTGGATGTCCCTACGCCACGACGAGCAGGAAGGAAACGACCAACTGTCGGATGGGGGCTAGGGGAGACGCCCGTGAGAATGAGGGCAAATGGGGCTAGTTTGAGGGTCACCCAAATTTCGTGGTCTGAGTAGGGGTTCTAGAGTTGTGTTTTTGACTTCCACCTTTAAATTTTAGTTTAGAGGCTTGGACAGGATCTTGATCAAAATGATATGAGACAAGGCTGCATCCAAGCACCAAGTACCCATTGGAAATGCTCAAATGGGAATGCCAACTGCCCACACCAGGGGCGTGTTTGTGCACCTGGCCGTGCACAGCTCGACCCGCCCTATAGGACCAGGCCAGAGCAGGCCATGCCCTACAGCTGCAATGCAGCTTGTTTGTGCAGGTGTACGAAACGAGCCCGGCTTGGCCGAGCTGGTGTTTGACACCCATCAACCGGTCGGGCCAAGAGGCCAACTACCACCAACTGCCAAACTGAGACTGTGTTTGGCAGCTGGCTGTGGTCAACCAGGACCAAGTGATTCTACTCACTCAAATGGTCTCACACAATTTCAAAGCCACACAAAATAATAGGCAACAAGTGATCCAACAAACATAAATCTTTGAACAACAACGAATGGCCTCAGATAATTTAACAGTCCTTAAAATAATTATCATAGGAAGGTACATGGTAGAATTAAACAAAACAGCAAGGAAGAATGTCACTTCTGGCAATGTAAAACACCAATAACAAATAAACATTACAGAATCTGGCGAGCAGGACGTGTTTGTGCACCTAATGGCAACACCAGTAAGTGAATAAGCTGACAGTATGAAACATGCAAAAGCTTAAGTTCCCAGTTCCTTGAATCATTGGTTGTGTCATCATTGGCCACGATGGATCACTCACATGAGGATGTAAAAAAGAAGAAGCATTACGATAACAGAAAGAAGAACACATGCAACATCTAAGACAACTAATTTGTTAACCAGACATGGTTGAGCATGGACCAAGTGTTGGATTGGTGGAGGAGCATTATCCAAAAGAGGCACGGTTTCACCACCAGTAAACTCCAAATAAGTTGCTTCAACTTCCTCCCTTGTTGCAAAATTGTTGTGACAGTTTTTTGGATAACCACTTACCTGGGCATTGCACATTGCCCAGGATGTACACTCCACGCACCCTGCCATAGTACACAACGTACCAAGCCATGTTAAAAAGACAGTGAAACCAATTATCAGATTGAGACAACAAAGCAGAAAGCAAAAAACATGAAGGAGTAGTAGATAGTTGCCTCAGATCATAGCAGAAGGAGGTAGTCATTGGTGCCTGCAAGTCTTATTTGAAGTAGATACATGGCACCCATGTAATCTGCTCAAACATCTATTGTTGCGGTCCAGTTGGGGTAGACCCAACAGTTGCTTAACAGTGGATGATTCCAACAGATTAGATGAATGACATGAGACAAAAGTTGCTTGATAGGCAAGTACCTCTACATAATATGTTTCATCATAGGAAAAAGGATGCAAAGAGTGTCCTCAGCTGTAAAGTATGGTGGTTTTTTAGTAATGAAGTCATTGGTGGCTACCAAGGTTTAGGAACAAATAAGGCAAAGAAACATCAACATTGAAACAGGTAATGCTCAATTTCACTCTAAGCCATCAGCCACCACAATAGGATGTTGTTGCTTAGGGCTACAACTCAGCATTACAGTTTCATGAACAAAGAACGATGCAAAACAATAAAAAGAACAACAATGCA
The DNA here is from genome assembly GCA_022036555.1 of Microstegium vimineum. Classification (NCBI taxonomy): domain Eukaryota; kingdom Viridiplantae; phylum Streptophyta; class Magnoliopsida; order Poales; family Poaceae; genus Microstegium; species Microstegium vimineum. Next base: position 12,510,047 of record CM039125.1, on the reverse strand, counting down.
TGATGGCAGCCACCTCATTTCTCTTTTTTTTGCATCACATGCCTTTAAATTCCTAGTCAATACCACCAAAAGATAAACATAAAATAGCAACCAAAAATAGTCAAATACAAACAGCCAACACAGGCTTCAGACCTTAGTAGCAAATTCATGTCAAATAAAAGTAGCCAACAGAGGCTACAAATATGTTCTTCCAATACTGAAAATGTCCAACAGCCAAGTCCAACACCCTTACTAGTAGCCACTCTCCCAGGGAAACATAAACAAAAGGTCAGGTGTCATAAGATGTACCTAGACTGCACAAAAGGCCCTACAGTCAACATGAGTTGTAGTCAAAAGAAGAGAGAGTGTGTGAGGGGGGTGGAGGAACTATACATCTCAACAGTCAACCCCCTCCTGTCCTAGGACCATCATGCAGTGCACCTACAGTGGCATGTGTTTGGCAAGGAAGTTCCTAAGCCAAATGGTCCTATGGGCATCACTCATATTAACAAAGCCTCTACCTTGGGCCTCGTTATCCAAAAGATAGGTGTAGGCAACAATAAGTTCATCCTCAGTAAAACTAGATGTTGGTGTTATGACCCAGGGGGTCAAGACCACCAACTAGTAAATTTGTATATTGCATGCTCCCTCTCCCAGACATGATGCAAGAAGAACACAAGGTTTATCTTGGTACGGGCAAAGAAGGCCCTACGTCCAGCGGGGGAGGATGGATTGTATTATCTTGCACCGAAGTGCTCGTACAGGGGGGGGGGGTACAAGCTAGTTTACACGGGGTGCTCAGGATGAGCTGAGGCCTAGGACTAGCAGGGCTACCCTAGGTGGTCGGTGGGTGGATTGCTTGAGATGTTGATCAAGCAGGTAAGGAGTGGTGTTGCGAGTGTGGGCAGATGTCCGATGATCTAACCCTCCGCTCGACTTGGAGGTGGAGTTCTGTGTCCCTCTGTCTCCTCCTCCTCCCTCGTCTCTATCCCAGCGTCCCCTTTTATAGACCAAGGGGAGGCACGAGAGTACAGAGTCCTAAACTGTAGCGGCATGGGAGGTGTGTCCGTGCTCCATGCCTGTGGTGGGACATCGATCGCTGTAGCGGTGTGGCCTCCCTGTCCTTCCGGGGGTTCAGGGCATGGTGATGGCAGACTGGACGCCGTCGTACAACACGGCGCAGTGCGGTCGGCCTTCTGTAGACGGGTACGAGTCCCACAGTTGACGTGGGATGGACTGGACGGGAGCCATGCCAGAGTGGTTGGAGACGATGGTCGAGCCCCCTGGTCGAGCGGGGGGTCGAGGCTAGCGTGACCCTGTCGTATCCCTGAGGACACAGTCGAGGGCTGTCCTGTTCATGGCTCGAGGGGGTGCCTCTGGATTCCGTACCTGCGATGTGGCACAACGGCTTCATGGTTGATGGAATTCCCAGGCATGGGCGGCGAGTTGATGGATTTGACTGTGGTAGTGGGTGCCCATGGCGTTAGGCGGGGGCAGGTAGGCGCATTGGATCCCCTTTACCCCATACCGGGAGCAGGTGAGCTGATCGAGCCTCCTGTTCGCGGGTCGTTCGTTCGACCCCCTGTCCGTCATTCGAGGGGTCAAGGTGGAGGGGTCATTCGTTCGACCCCTGTCCGTCAATTGGGGTCGAGGGGTTGAGGTCGAGGGGGATTTGATCGACCCCTCTTCCGTCATTTGTGGGGTTAAGGCGAGGCGGAGGGGTCGTTCGTTCGACCCCTGTCCGTCAGTCGAGGTAGAGGCGGGGGGGGGGGGGGGGGGTCGTTCGTTCGACCCCTGTCCGTCGGTCGGGGTAGAGGCGGAGGGGGATCCCTCCTACTGTTTTTCCAGTAATGGGCCGGCCCATGACTGGTCACTGTTGCCGGTGAGGGAGGCCTTTGCGTGATGGGCCTTTCTCCATTGACTTGAACGGCTGATCGGATCCTACCTTAAAAATGGTTGCTATGTTGAGCTTTAGATTATCACACGTTTAGGGTACCCCTTACCTTTGTACCCGACAGTAGCCCCCGAGCCTCTATGCGGATAAGAAGAATCCGTATAGGGGCTTTTGCCGATGATCTGCAGGGTTAGTAAAAAGATCTGATTCTCCGTGGGGTGCGCGCGAGCGCACCCCGCGGGGTTAGCTCCCGAGGCCCAAGAGGAGTGATTAATAACTCCTCTGGGAGCTTTGACGTGTGTTCTATCGAGAGGAGTTAGGATTACCTGGAGCCATAGCGCCCTATCGAGTGGTTGATTATGTTCGCCAGGCTACGAGCGTTTCACTTCCTTGGGAAGGGGGTGCTCGAGGGCGGCTGTCGAAACCCTTTCGAGGGCCAGCCTTCGCTCCCTCGAGCATTAAACTAGAGTCATAGTGCCCTATCGAGGGGTCAACTCTGTCTGCCAGGCTACGAGTGTTTTCGACCCTCTTTCGTCGAGGGGTGTCGTGCATAGTCTAGCCCTCGAGCCTCATGTGGCTGGGCTTTCACTACCTCCTAGCGTCCTTCCCACGGATCCTTGAACTCGGATTGTGGGGCGAAGAGCATCGTGCTATCCTCGTTAGGACGAGCCTCGAAGTCCTCTGTGAGCTGATAACGGATAGAAATCTGTAACGGGTAGAAATCCAAGTGAGAACTCGTGCCCCGTTCGATAGGGGTCGATAGAAGCCCTGAGGCGTTCTCATTAAGCAAGACCGCGTGGATTACCTAGGTGCCAACTCCGTTCGATGGGAGTTGGTTGCTCGATGCCTCCCGTCGTAGGGATCCTTGGGTATTCCCTGGTTATGCCTTGGATATGTCCCGGGGGGCCTCGAGAGTTCGTTCTCGAGCTAAGGGCTCGCGCCGCCCCCCCTGGGTCATCCCTGACTCGAGTACTCGAGGGCGGCTGTCGAACCCTGTTCGTGGGGCCAGCCTTCGCCCCCTTGAGATTTAGGGGTGGACCGGAGTCCATAACCAGCGGCGAGCCGTGCCGCGGATGGCTCGCCCGCGACGCCTCGACAAGATGCGCCCGGGGGTGGATCTCACGGGGTGTCGCCTCATGGAGGACGAGCTGCCCCTCGAGAGGGTGGTCCGCCGAGTACGTGCCTCCTTCGCCGGCGCGTTCGAGGTGGAGAACGTCGCCAGCGTCCCCATGATGCCAGACCAGGGGCACGTCCAGTTGGTACAACACCTCTTTCTCTGTCAATGCCCTTTTGTCTGTCTTGTTTGTCTCCTTTGCCTGCGTCCTAACC
>CM039125.1:12330078-12491442 GCA_022036555.1 Microstegium vimineum | reverse complement strand
CCCCTTGCCTCTAGCACCACCGCTCGATCCTCTAGCGTCCATCTATGCATTTAAAAGGGATGAGGGTTAAGTTGCTGCACTTGGAATAGTAACTGGAACTCTAGCGGAGAGATTTGATAAAAAACGAGAGTCTATGGTTGATTGGAGAAGCAGGTACATGGGTGCTGCTGCCTAGAGCCCGGCACTGCCGGCCTGGTGCAGACAACACCTATGCATGCTTTTCCAATCCACCATGGAATCTAGGTTTTGACGAAATCTAACTACTAGAAGTACATCACCATACATAATGCAACTACTAACAACCTAAATCCCATCTCAAAATCCATACATTGCATAGATCGAGCCAAGTTAGGGTTTCATGTTATTACCTTTGAAAGAGAGGGGTGAGGATGAAGAGGGTCGGGCTTGAATGGAGCTTGACGCAGGGAGGAAGATCCTCCACACCTCCTCCATTGGCAGCACCTCCGAAGGGCTGCACCGCCGGGGAAGAAGAGAGGGACCTCCGGACTCCCTAGGTCTCCTTGGGGTTGAGAGAGGAGAGGAGAGGTGTTTTTGTTGGGGGGATATGTCTTGGGATGGAGTCCCCTCGGGTTTGGGCAAAGGGATAAAGAAAACCCCGAGGGCAGGGACTTGGGCCCGACTGCTCGGGACCGTTAAGTCGCGGCACTGCCGGACTTGAGTCCGACACTGCCGTGCCAGGGGCCGACACTGCTGGCCTAGCTAGGCAGTGAGGGGTTTATGCCACTTTATACTATATATTTATGAATTTGTAGACATATACCCCTTGCCATATGATGGTCAGTAAGCAATCAACAATGCATTCAATGACCACCATACTCAAGTTTCTTTCAAAATTGGTTTTGAAACACATAATGGAGATTTTCAAAGTTTTGCCTATGTCGCTAGGTGGACAAACAAATGTGTGCTATAGTTCAAACCACGTTACGGGAATCAAGTATATTCAGCTCACTACGCAAAGCACAAAACCTTGTCTCATCGAGAGGCTTAGTGAAGATATCGGCTAGTTGCTTTTCGGTGCTCACATGGCGAGTTGCGATATCTCCTTTTAATTCGTGGTCTTTGAAGAAGTGATGACGGATGTCTATGTGTTTGGTTCTAGAGTGACTAACTGGTTTATTTGCGAGTTTGATGGCACTCTCGTTATCACACAAGAGAGGTATCTTGGTGAATTGACATCCAAAATCTTTTAAGGTTTGCCTCATCCAAAGTAGTTGAGCGCAACATGCGCCGGCTGCAACATACTCGGCCTCAGCGGTGGAAAGGGCTACACAATTTTGCATTTTAGAACTCCAAGACACTAGGGACCGTCCAAGGAATTGACACGTCCTCGAAGTGCTTTTCGGTCTACCTTGCAACCGGCGTAATCGGAATACTCATGGGGCTTTCCGCAAAACGGATTGGCCTGCACCATGTGGATCAAGGCGGGCTTTGTTGACACCGTTTTTCGGCATGTGTCAAATGAGCTAAGACTTGCATTAATCGGTATCCGTTTTCCATCGGCATCAGGAAGTCATTAGTCAATGTTACCGATGAGGGTAAATACCGTGAAAAGGATAAGTTTGTTACCGATGGAAGCTGGACGTTTCTTGCCGATAGGGATATTGCTAATAAGGATGTTGCCGATGGGAGTTGGATAACTCTTGCCGATAAGGATTGATTGGTGAAGACAAGTTACCAGAAGTACAAGGTTGCCGATCGGAAAGTATTACCGATGCCGATAGGCATGGAGTGCCGATGGGCACAGGGTGACTTGGCGGTTGATGTCAGCAAGGGATTGCTGATGGCGAAAGAAGGAAGTCGCAGATTGAAGGAATCTGCCGATGGAAAATTTTCATCGAAGGAAGGACATAAGGAAACTGGTGATTTTATACCAGTATTATTATAGAAGTTTGAGTCCGACTCTTGCTTGAGTCGTTTATTTCCTTTAAAATAGAAGAGTTTGTTTAGGAAAATATTGTTGTTTGAGTCCGGCTCCTGCGCGGGTCAGTTATTTCCTTAAAATAGAGTTTTGTTTAGGAAAGGTACGAGTTCTTCAAGCTTCGACGGGCTGCATCACCTTGATCTCCGTCAAATCCTTGCAAGTTCCGCGTGGGAGTAATCTGAGCTTTGACATCCGGGCGCATCGCTGTTGTCTCATTCAGCTCTGCTCTAGTTATCTTGATCAAATCTGAGTCTTGACATCCGGGCGTATCTCCGTTGTCTTGTTCAGATCTTGTTCTAGTTATCGTCCTTGTCGATTAACTGGTCAAATCGACTGGCACACCCTCGGATATCGAATTTCGGGTAATAGCCCGAGGTGTTCGCAGATCTTGACGCTTTTTGTGTCAACACCTCTTTTGGCACGCTCGGTGGGACCATTATACGTCTATCATGGGTGACAACTCCGACGTTAACCAGAGGAACGTCATCGAAGTCTTTGAGGCCGATCTAAAAGATGATCAGGGGCTGGCCATGGAGCGGGCTATGGAGGAGTACAAGCAATTATATCTAAAGTCCTTCAGCCTAAGCTGGAGCGGCGAAGCCATCCAGAAGCAAGATCCGCCGTTGCCGCGGCAGGTCACGTATGATGCCAATCCTGGTAAGTTACAAGAGATGGTTAATTCTGCTTTAAATCAAGCATTAATTAGCCACTCTAGCGTGCTGTCCAATACCGTGCACAATGTTGTTATGCAATCATTCAAAGAAGGACATGCACCTCAGTATGTGGGTCCAGCGTATCATCAACCTGGATCGGCATCTATAGACCCATCGGCAGCTCCAATGGCGTCTTCCACTCCCGTGGATCCGTCTGCCGATGTGGCTACACCGCCAAGACCAAGTCCTGAAAGCGTCACCAAGCCTAGTGCAGATCTAGTGGCGTCGGCAATGTCAGGACCTGCTATCCAGAATCATTCAGCGCCTGCCAACTGGTGGGGTTACGGTATGCCTTCAAATCCATCTGCTGGTTCTAGTCTGGTGCAGGGAGATAGTTCAGTTTGGAAGGGTTCCATGGCGTCGGCAATGCAATCACAGCCGGTGATCCCTACGATGCATTACTCTACGTCCTCTCCAACTGTACAAGTGTCATCAGAAGATTTCCAAGCGATTCCTAGAATACCTCTGATGCCACCATCGGCGAATTCTCTGCCGATGCAACACACTATAGCAACTGGAAGCCAACCTATGCTAGTAAATCCTCAGGTAGGAGTACTGGCACCTCAAGGTAACCAATTTGTTGACTACTCTAAGGTGTAGGAGCAGCAGGTGCCAGTTAGCTATCAACCATCGGTGTGTCACATGCCGATGATTTATAATCCTGGATGGACTAACCAACCGCCGGTTCAGCAGTCTGGCGTACCAATGTGTCAGTATGGAAGTCCAGCAAACATTCAGAGTGGAGCATTGATACAGCAACCGATGAATACAATGCCTCAGTATAATCCAGTGAATGTGCAAAATTGCCCATCGGCAAGTCAGCCGATGCATAACGTCCAGATGACTGGTGCTGCGCCCATACCAACTATTCCAAGTTATATTCTACCAAGACTTGAAGAGGCGCATCAGCCGGCTCCACCAGTCAACAATCAGCCAATGAGTCGGCAAGAGCAGGATGCATATTGGACCGATAAGATCGCCGAAGTGATGAAAGAACAATTCGACATTAAACCCAAGGTTAACACATATTCTTATCGAACACCGTATCCTCCGGCATACGATTTAATTCCTCTCCCAAATCGGTACAAGGTACCGGATTTTACCAAATTCTCTGGCCAAGATGACACGTCAACGATGGAGCACATTAACCGCTTCATTATCCAATGTGGAGAAGCTGCCAGCAGGGAGGAACTGAGGGTGAGATTGTTCTCATCATCACTGTCGGGATCGGCATTCACATGGTTTATATCGTTACCTCCAAACTCCGTGATCACTTGGGCCGATCTGGAGAAACAATTTCACAAGTATTTCTTCGCGGGCGTACATGAAAAGAAGCTTACCGATTTGGTCAAGTTGAAGCAACGCAATGACAAATCGGTGGAGAGATTTGTCCAGAGGCTGCGGGACACGAAGAACAAGTGTTACAGCTTGGTGCTTGATGATCGGCAGTTGGCAGATTTGGCCTTTCAAGGATTGCTGCCGCATATCAAAGATAAGTATGCGTCTCAGGAGTTTGAGAGTCTAAGCCACCTTGTGCAGAGAATTGCCGATCAAGACGTCAGGACTTTTGAGCCGAAGAAGACTTGGAATAAGAAGGTGACCTTCATCAAACAAGAAGAGGATTCTGATGAAGAGCTAGACATCAGCGCTGCCGAGTGGGTGAGAGATAAGAAGTCTGTGTCTTGTCCATTTGGCCAGAAGGAGGCTGAAAAGTTCACCTTTGATATCACCAAGGCCGATAGGATGTTTGACTTATTACTTCAAGAAGGGCGAATCAAGTTGGTGCCTAACCAAGTAATTCCATCGGCCGAGGAGCTCAGGAAGATCAGGTACTGCAAGTGGCACAATACGACTTCGCACAGTACCAATGACTACAAGGTATTCAGGCAGCAATTGCAGTCAGAGATTGAATCTGGACGAATCAAATTTGAAAATTCCAAAGTCCAGAAACCGATGAAGATTGATCATCACCCGTTTCCAAATAATATGGTGGAAACTAGTAGAAAAACTAAAGTGCTGACATCGGAAGTTGCCAGGAGGAATGCGTCGGTAGATCCTAACCATCAAGTAGCTGAGCGCAATGAAGGTAGATTTGCCGATGACAGAAAAGGTAAGAGAGTTGCCGATGAGGGTAGCAGTGCCAGGAGGGCTCCCGGTGTTATAATCACGCATAAGCAGCCAAGGCAAGAATATCGGCAATCTCAAAAGGAGCGGTATCGGCAAGAAGAAGAAGAGCACCAAGAGTGGCTTCGACATAAGGACCACTGGAAGTGTCCCTTCTTCATTCACTGTTGGGAGGAAGGCATCAAGCTGCCTACTGCCGATAATTGTCCCAAGTGCAATGGCTACTACCCTGCCGGTCGAACAGAAAAGAAGCCTTGCTTTGATGATCGGACATCTAGGTATGCTAGGCTGCTCAGAGAAAAGAAGTCGGCACACGACCGACTGGGGGGCAAGCTCAGCGCGCATAACAGGCTTGGCAGGCGTGTTTATCAAGAGGAGCTTGAGGAGAGGGCCAATGCAAGAGTGCCCGATGAAGAAATATTCTCCAGAGATCCAAACATCAGGAGTGGTGCCGATACAACCAGTGAAAAGCAGCGTCAGCCCGTTTGGAAAACCAAGCTTCCACAATGGTGCCCTAAGGGTCTGACAAAAACTCAGAAGAGGAGGATTCAGTGCGAACGCCGAAATGATTTGTATGACAATGAAGATCCTTCTACGGAGAAGCAGTGGAGGCCAAAGCGCAAGGATAGGGATCCATCGGCAGAAATCAATATGGTCGTCATATTGCCGATGGAGTTCATGGCGTCTGTCAGCGATGATGAAGAAACTGCTGAGATGGCACAATTGATGTTAGATCCGATGGCGGCTGCCTTTGAGAAGCCTACCGATGATGAAAGGCAGCACCTAAGGGCTCTGTTTATTAAAGGCAAGGTGGATGGACAGCCTGTAACGAAGATGTTGGTAGATGGCGGGGCGTCAATATACATAATGCCATATGTCATGTTCAGGAAGCTTGGAAAAGGCGATCAAGACTTAGTCAAGACGGACATGAAGCTCAAGGATTTTGAAGGCAATGTGTCGCCGGCCATGGGAGCCGTATGTGTTGAGTTGACCATCGGCAGCAAAACTTTGCCGACAACGTTTTTCGTAATCAGTGGCAAAGACACCTACAACTTGCTCCTAGGAAGGGATTGGATCCATGTCAATTGTTGTATCCCTTCCACCATGCATCAAAGCCTCGTGCAGTGGGTCGGAGACAAGATTGAAGTCGTCCGAAGTGAAACCCCATCGATCGTTGCGTCGGCAGAATCGGAGACATACTAGCAAACTAGGTGCATATCCGGTGAAGCTTGGGACACGGAGTTCCTCAAAGTTGCCGATTACCGCATCACACTGATCCAAGCAGTCGGTCCTGAAGAAGAGTTTTAATGGATCGGTTCGCTGATGATGGAAAACTGGGACAGGGGTTCACATCCGCCGATGATTTAATAGAGATAGACATCGGCGATGGTAGTAAACATAGGCCTACTTTTATTAGTGCTAATTTAGATTCCCAATGTAAGCAGCATTTGACTGATTTATTAAAGGAATATAAAGATTGTTTTTCTTGGGACTACAGAAATGCCTGGTTTAGACCGATCGATAGTTGAACATCAGTTACCTATCAAGTCTGGTTTCCAACCACATCGGCAACCTATGCGCCGATGTAATCCTACTATTCTACTTGACATTAAGGCTGAGATTACAAAGTTAATTGAAGCTGGATTTATTCGGCAATGTCGATATGCCGATTGAATTTCTAATGTGGATCCTGTGTATAAGAAGAATGGAAAACTTCGTGTTTGTATTGATTTCAGGAATCTTAACAAGGCCACGCCGATGGATGGCTACCCGATGCCCGTCGCTGATCTGCTGATTGATGCTGTTGCTGGATATCAAATCATTAGCTTCATGGATGGTAATGTTGGATATAATCAGATATTCATGGCTGAAGAAGATATATCCAAGACTGCTTTTAGATGTCCAGGTCATGTCGGTTTATTTGAATGGGTTGTCATGACTTTTGGCTTGAAAAATGCCGGTGCTACTTATCAGAGAGCAATGAATTTTATCTTTCATAAGTACATCGGTACGATAGTTGAAATCTACATTGATGATGTGGTGGTTAAGTCTGGAAATTTTGAGAAGCATCTTGCCGATTTGCGAAAAATCCTGGAATGCACGAGGGAGCATGGGTTGAAAATGAATCCTAACAAGTGTGCTTTTGGTGTATCGGCAGGCCAGTTTCTGGGTTTCATGGTACATCAAAGAGGCATCGAGATCAACAGAAAATCTATTGATGCAATTAACAAAGTGGTTGCTCCTACAAACAAGACTGAGATACAATCCTTGATCGGCAAAATTAATTTCATTAGAAGGTTTATATCTAACTTATCTGGTAAGATTAAATCTTTTAGTCCATTATTAAAGCTGAAAGCCGATCGAGAGTTTACATGGAAAGAAGAACAGCAGTTAGCCTTGGAAGAGATCAAAAAATACTTGGGAAACCCTCCAGTCTTGGTTCCACCTCAACACGGGAAGCCTTTCAGATTGTACTTGTCTGCCGATGACAGTGTTATCGGATCAGCCTTAATTCAAGAATTTGAAGGGAAAGAACGTGTGATATATTATTTGAGCAGAAGACTAGTGGACGCTGAAACAAGGTATTCGGCCATAGAAAGATTATGCTTATGTTTGTATTTCTCTTGCATAAAATTGAGGCATTATTTATTGTCGGTTGAATGCACTGTTATCTGCAAAGATGATGTGGTTAAATATATGCGGTCAATGACAATATTAAGTGGAAGAATCAGCAAATGTATTTTGGCACTTTCAGAGTTTGATCTGAAGTATGAATCGGCTAAGGCAGTTAAAGGTCACGTGATGGCCGATTTTGTTACTCAGCATTGCAATATGGTGGGCTCTGTAGAGATTGCTCCTTAGACTTTGTTCTTTGATGGATCTACGTGCAAAGAAGGAGCAGACATCGGTGTTCTCTTAATTTCACCCCGGGGAAGGAAGTATGAGATTTCGTTGTCGATTGTTGCTACATCAACAAACAATCAGGTTAAATATCAAGCTTTAATAAATCAGGTTGAATATCAAGCTTTAATAAAAGGATTGGAATTACACAGAGAAGTGTGTGTCGATGCTGTTGAAATTTTTGGCAACTCTATGTTGGTGATCAATCAATTGACTGGGGTATATGAATGCCGAAGTGAAGTGTTGATTGCACACCACGAGAGGTGTATACAATTATTGAAGCAATTCAAAGGGTATCGCCTTGAGCATATTCCTAGGTTGCATAATGAAGAGGTCAATCGGATAGCACAAAATGCTTCAGGATATCAGCCGATTCAGGAAGTCATGACATCGGTAAAAGTTGCCGATGACTGGAAAAAGGAAATCGCCGATTACTTAAGAGATCCATCTAAGAAGGTTGAGAGGCGTCTAAGGTTCCAAGCCACCAAGTATGTACTCCTTGACAATGAATTGTATTATCGGACGATTGATGAAGTTTTGCTCAGATGCCTTGGTAAAGAGGAATCAAAGGAGTTGATGGGCGAAATCCACGAAGGTGTGTGTGGGGCACATCAATCGGCATTCAAGATGAAGTGGATGATTAGGCGGAATGGATATTATTGGCCGACGATTCTTGAAGACTGCTTCAATTATTTTAAAGGGTGTCAGGATTGTCAGAAGTTTGGTAATGTCCAGAGGGCACCTGCATCGGCAATGAATCCTATAATCAAGCCTTGACCATTTAGAGGATAGGCTATTGATCTCATCGGCCAAATTTATCCGCCATCAAGTAAGGGCCATAAGTTTATACTTGTTGCTACCGATTACTTCATGAAATGGGTTGAGGCGATTCCTTTGAAGAAAGTAACATCGGCAAACATGGTAGATTTTGTAAAAGAACACATCGTTTACCGATTCGGTATTCCTCAAACTATTACTACCGATCAAGGAACCATGTTCACATCGGGAGAGTTTGATGAATTTGCTGCTAGTATGGGGTTCAAGGTATTGAATTCTTCTCCTTATTATGCCTAAGCTAATGGTCAGGCTGAAGCAACTAATAAAGGAGTCATTAAGCTTATCAAACGCAAAATTGAAGAAAACCCTAGAAGGTGGCATGTGGTGCTAAATGAAGCCTTATGGTCGTATTGGATGGCTTGTCATGGTGCAACTAAAGTTTCGTCGTATCAGTTGGTCTATGGGCATGATGCTGTCTTGCCTTGGGAAATTAAAACTGGTTCTAGGCGATTATCTTTTTAAGATCAATTGACGACCGATGATTATGCTACTCTTATGAAGGATGAGTTAGAAGATTTAGCAAGTCATCGGTTGAGGGCTCTGATCAGCATTGAAGAAAATAAGAAAAGGGTTGTTAGGTGGTACGACAAGAAAGTAAAGGTAAAGGAATTTGCCGATGGTGATCTGGTGTGGAAGTTGATTTTACCGATTGGGACTAAGAGTTCTAAGTTTGGAAAATGGTCTCCTAATTGGGAAGGTCCTTATCGGATAAAACAGTCTGCTCCTGGCAATGCTTATATTTTAGAAACTCTCGAAGGAGTTGCATTCTCCAGAGCAATCAATGGTAAATACTTGAAGAAATATTACCCTAGTATTTGGGTAGACGCATAGAGTATCTGTGCGGATGCCAATGAAAGAAAAGGTTGTATAAAACATCGGTAAAAACGTGATGGAGTTATATTACAAAGAGAAATCAAGTATTACTGTTACAGTTGCCGATAAGATTACAACAAGGATTGGATAGCCGATATCGCACGCAGGCGAATTTGCTCTATTTCTTCCATCTCCTTAGCGTCATCATCGGTAGACCCTTCAGCTGGTTTGATCTTCTTCTTCAGCAGGATAGCATTTCTGTCCCTTTCTTGTCGCAGAGCTTTTATGGTATCGGGCAGTTGAGCTTTCTTCTGGTTGGCTGTGTTTAAAGCTTCTTCAACCCTTTTTAGCTCGGTCTGCAACTCTTCCCTTCTTGCCGATAGCTAAACGATCTCTTGCTCAAGATTAGTGCCGGAAGCTTCTACTTGGCCGATGTCTTTGTGCTTCTCATTGGCAACTTGTTTAAACTTAAGCATTTCTTCTTCAAGTTTTGATCGAGCAGTCCTATCGGCTATGCGACGAGAAAGCCTTTGATATTGAAGTTGTTTGCTCTCAAGAAACGCTCTTGGAAGAGTGTTTCTTCTATATCGGCAGACAAGTGACCTTGGATATCTTTGAAAGTTGTCTTTGCTGTAGTCGAATCTTGGACAAGAAGAGATGTATCTTGTCGCAGTAGAGATAGCAGCGTTTCAAGCTTGAGTTTGACGTCTGCCGATTGAGTTGGAGCGGAGCTTTCTTCATCTTCGTCTTCGTCGGGAAGGTTGACGGCACAGGAGAACAAGCTGTCTGCTGGAGCAGAGCCTTCTCTGTCTTCGGCTTCACCAGGGAGGTTGACGCCAAACGAAAACAAGCTATCGGGAGAGTCTTTGGCCTGAAAAGGAGAAAGTTAAAACTTGCCGATCGTAAATTTGTATTGCAAGTTTTTAGATAATCGGCTTACCATCTTGAAGCGGATCTCTTGCCTAGGACTTGGAGAGGCAGTTGGTGCAGCATCCTCTTAGAGGTCGGCAGCGGTTGCTGATGAACTTGCTTCCATAGGGGGAGCAGTTCGCGCTGGTGGTATTGTTGATGTTGCTTCTGCTGTGGTGGTTGGCTCCTGTGGTGGTGATGCCGTTCTCTCATCGGGAATTTCGGTTGGTGAAGGTGCCGATGCCGATGTTGCCTCCGTTGTCGCGGCGGGTGGTGTTATCTCCTGATCGGAGACGTCGTCCAGTGGGTGATCAAGGATAGGGGCTGATGATGGCTCTGCTGTTGGTGCATCGGTAGCTGGAGTGGCTCGCCTCAGGCGTTTCTTCTTGGGTGCAGCAGTGGGAGAACCAGCCCGTTTTGGTGAAGCCTGGGGGGCATCGGCAGCAGGAGTCGGGGAAGTTTGTACATTTGGAGCAGCTGCCGATGACCTCGCTGCCTGAAAATGTTTGGTGCAAGTTACATAAAGTAAATATTGCCGATGAGCAGTTTGTGATCGGTATAGATAAAAATGAAACTTACTGCGAAAGCTCGCGCCAAGATGGCAGCGGCTGCCGATGGAGTGGCACTGGTCGTTGCAGGCGTCGACCTTGGCTTCAGGGTGACTTTAGGTGTCCTTTGAGGAGTGAAGGTGGCCAATGTGGGAGCATTGTTGCCGATAATTTACACCGGGCTCATCACTCGAGGACGAAAAGGTTTGCCACTCCTGCTTATTTTGGGGATTGGATCATCAACCTGTTAGGAAAAAGAAGGTCAGATACCGATGATAGAGGTAAGTAATAAGAAATGCATTGGAATAAAAACTTACTGCATCATCGGGAATGACGGAATCGGCGTCAATCAAATGCCGATAGTAGTACGATGACTGGGCGAACAGTTGATTTCTCCATTCTTGCCACCAAAATTTGTATTCCTCCGTGATGAAAGAAGTTGGTCCCAGGAAGATAGGTCAATATCTGATGTATTGGCATCGGGAGGGAGGTTGACCACCTTGTTCCAGTCCATGGCACTGGAGATAATTTGTCTTGGTTTTATCACCTTGGCGTAGCAGAGCTTGATCGGTAGTTGGCCGAATGTCAGTTGTCTTGCTGCTGCCGATGGATAATAAAACTCAAAGGATGGAGGAGCATTCTTCCCGGTTCCAAAAATGTTAACTGGAATAGCTCGGGGAACAATGCTGGCCTTCATGATAACTTCATTTTGAGGCACGTTCCCATCGGTGAGGTTGAACAGCAAAAGGAATCGGTTATCTTCGTCAATGTAAGGCCACCAAAGCCGTTCTGAGGCAGGGATTCCGTTATAAAGCTTTTGGAAGAATCTGTCGAACTGGTCTGTATTTGCATCGGTTCCTGGCAGCACTATGATGGCCTCCCCAAAATTGAGTGGGGGACGAGTTGCCAATTCATCATCACCAAATTCATAGTCTTCCGATATGTCCCTTGGAAATTGCTGAGCGAATAAGTCAAACTGAAGAGTCTTGTACATGTGTGCATTTAACCACATGTTTATGAACCACCAAGGACCCCCAAGATTGCCGATGGACTCGCCCAACAATAGCTTCTTGGACACTTGGTGTAGGAGACGGTACACCAATCCAAGGAGGTATCGGCCGAGAGGGAGTCTTGTTCCATCGGCCAGGAGTTCTGCTACGGGGAGGTACATTGTGGTAGGTCCGACGGTTTTGCCACAGAAGATAAATTTTTCCAACTACATGTTTAAGAAGATGGTGTGCTCCCTTTGCCCTACCGATCCAGTCCTTTGATATTTCTGGATGTAACCCGTCCAGCCGCCGATATTGCGTGTATTTACCTTGTACTCAACCTTCCTATTGAACAAGGCAGGGGTATCGGCAGAGGAGACATCGAGGCTGGTAAGCATGTGCACATCGGCAAGGGTAGGAGTGACAGGTCCATGTCTAAATAAGAAGGAATTCATGGCATCGGACCAGAAGTAAGAAGCCGCCATCATCATGTTCTCGTTCTTCTCCATATCGGCAATGAAGAGTCTGATGCACTGATCTAAATTGCGCTCTGACCAGTAGGCTTGCTGTGTTCTGATTACTCTGAGGTACCAGTTCTTCCATCCCTTGGTGGGTCTAGGCCATGAGCGGAAGGCATCTTTCCATAACCCTAGGCTAAAGCACTCAGATTTGAAAGCAATGTGATTGGTCTCGGCATTGATCAGATTGGTGGGATCAGGATGTCCCATTGGGCCTAGGCAGTTGAAACTAGATTGCTCGATTGGGATTACTACCTTGTTGTACAGTTCCTAGGTTTCGGAAAAAATCAAATAAAGAAAGGGGAAAAGAGATTATAAAATTAATACAGAAAAGGAACTTGCAGAAGATGAGGTAAGGAGAGGACAGATTTACCTTGGGGATGTCGAAGTGGATCGCCATTGATGCTGCTCGTGTTCTGCTGGAAGAGGATGCCGCTGCTTGAGTTCACGGAGCTGTTCTTCGGAAGTCACCGCCGGAGTCGCCGCTGAGGTTGAAGATGAGGGCAGGTGAAAGTGAAAGTGGGCTCAGGGTAAAAAACAGACTGGATGGTGGTGACCTTTATAAGCCTGGTCAGGGGTATTTTGGAATTTTCTTCGTACTGAGCAGGAATGTGGAAGGGTATGCAATAGGTATGTGCGGCAATCGAGGAGGTATGATTGGATTTATAACTGTTCATGCTGCGGTCGTGAAATTTTGTTAATAAATTGTGGTTTTGCGCGCAGTAATCGAGGAAGTCGTACGGTCATCTTGGAGGGAACAGTTATAGTAGAGAAAATTTTGGCGCGTAAAATATTCTACACTCCGAAATTGGGGAGCATGCGTTGACACCGTTTTTCGGCATGTGTCAAATGAGCTAAGACTTGCATTGATCGGTATCCGTTTTCCATCGGCATCAGGAAGTCATCAGTCAATGTTATCGATGAGGGTAAATACCGTGAAAAGGATAAGTTTATTACCGATGGAAGCTGGACGTTTCTTGCCAATAGGGATATTGCTAATAAGGATGTTGCCGATGGGAGTTGGATAACTCTTGCCGATAAGGATTGATTGATGAAGACAAGTTACCAGAAGTACAAGGTTGCCGATCGGAAAGTATTGCCGATGCCGATAGGCATGGAGTGCCGATGGGCACAGGGTGACTTGGCGGTTGATGTCAGCAAGAGATTGCTGATGGTGAAAGAAGGAAGTCGCGGATTGAAGGAATCTGCCGATGGAAAATTTTCATCGAAGGAAGGACATAAGGAAACTGGTGATTTTATACCAGTATTATTATAGAAGTTTGAGTCCGACTCTTGCATGAGTCGTTTATTTCCTTTAAAATAGAAGAGTTTGTTTAGGAAAATATTGTTGTTTGAGTCAGGCTCCTGCGCGGGTCAGTTATTTCCTTAAAATAGAGTTTTGTTTAGGAAAGGTACGAGTCGTATCTCTGTACAACTCTCCAGGCGGGAGTATAAATATGTGCCCAAGGGCTGCGTGAATATATCAATCCTATCAAAAACAAATCTATTACTCTTATTACTTTTACTGCAATTTACCCTTTTGCATTAGTCTTAGCTTATCTACGAGTTCTTCAAGCTTCGACAGGCTGCATCACCTTGATCTCCGTCAAATCCTTGCAAGTTCCGCGTGGGAGTAATCTGAGCTTTGACATCCGGGCGCATCGCTGTTGTCTCATTCAGCTCTGCTCTAGTTATCCTGATCAAATCTGAGTCTTGACATCCGGGTGTATCTCCGTTGTCTTGTTCAGATCTTGTTCTAGTTATCGTCCTTGTCGATTAACTGGTCAAATCGACTGGCACACCCTCGGATATCGAATTTCGGGTAATAGCCCGAGGTGTTCGCAGATCCTGACGCTTTTTGTGTCAACAGGCTTCAGCTCGAAGGTGGCATCTCCGAAGTTGACCTCGGGACCCTGAGCTACGTGGGTAGCAAACAGAGCCGAGAAGTCAGAGATTGCCTTCTGGGCCATACCTTCCTTGAGTGGTGGTGTAGAGCCTCCTTCCTTGAATGGATCCTGGTTCGAGAGGAACCTCTGAGGGGGAACTCGACGACATCTAGCCCTCCTCAACAGCTGCTCGGGATCTTCGAGATAGTTTCCCGGCAGTTGGAAACCGCTCATACACTGTCTGGCTTCACAAGAAAGGAAGACATAGATAGGGGTAAGCCCCTATGACTAATTGATAACTAAGTTAACGAGAATCTCTAGATTCAATCTAATTAAAATTTCCTGGCTAAGCTTTCCCCGGCAACGGCACCAGAAATGCTTGTTGGTATTTCTTATGACTATTGGATAAATCAGCAAGCGCACAGATTATACCGCTGTAGCACTTCACCAAGGAGTATTCTGAGGTATCGTAATTTATATTATCCCAAGGGAAAGCTGGCTAGAAATGATAATTAGAGAGAGATCCTAGAGAGCACCTCAACCTTAGTACCAACTAGTATAGGGGGTAAATGATAAAAGTGATAGGAAGGGGTTGATGAATGAAGAATCTACGGTAAAGGATACTTAGAACGGACCTCAGAGACTAGCTAGGTGGGAGGACAACGAGAAGAGAACAGGGACTCCTATGTACTTCTCTCTACTTCAATATACTTAGCTAGATAACTAGTCTAGACACTATAGTTTGTCTCCTCAATACAAGTATGCTAGGCGAGGGGATAGATCAGTAGGAGGACAAAAGTCCTACCGGACCGCGCCCTCTTCTTACGGGGGTCTTACCTTTTAAGAACTTGCCTATAAACACGCGGTGGAATACAAAGACTAGACAAGGCTGTCACCTCTTGCTAGCTACCACAAACAATTCGTGCAGCAAGCGATAACCAAGGATAAGATGATGTATAAGCACCATGCTTACACACAACTTACTACTTTGACTACGATCTATAATCAAAGCACCCTATGACAGGCAATAATCGCATACAGGAAAGGTCACAAGGATCATAGACTATGGGTGTGGAGGCTATTAAAGAGCAAAAGCATATAGCAAGACTATATCTAGTATAGAAATGCTCAAAGTAAATACTAAGTAAAGTAAAGAGAAAGATAATATTGATAAAGGTAAAGTCTTACAAAGAAGGAAAGATACAAGAGCTATACCAGACTCTCCAGAAGACGACTCCGGAAATCCCGAGCACAGCTCGACTCAACTCTAACTCCCACTCTAGACTAACTCCTAGAACAATCTAAGGAATAGAGCTTGTAGGCTTCTTCTTCATGATTAGAGTGGGGGGTGTGACCCTCTATTTATAGTAGGAGGTGGAGTAGGGGCTACTCCGGCACCACGTCAGCGATCCAGGGCCATCCATTCTCCACCCTTAGATCAAACCGACCTTGGAACTGACCAAGGAATGGATGGTGGTGATCCAACAGGTGGGGAAGAGCTATGGCGGTTGGGGGGAGCCCAACCGACTTAGGGGGCATTCGGCCGAATGCCCCTATGGTCAGTGGGGCCTCCCTTGCCTCCTTGGATGAGGTCCCACCAGTCAGGGACTGAGTGGGGCCTGTTTGGGCCCAAAAAGTATTCGGCCAAATCCCCCCTTGGGGGTTCTAGCCCTCCTTTGCTCCCTGGTGCTGGTCCCACTTGTCATTTGTGCTGGTTGTTGGTTCTGTAGTGTTTGTCACATTTATCTCCTTGGTGTGGGCCCATGGATCCATGTGCTTCACTTGTGAGCCGTTGAGAGGAAACATAGAGTGATCCAATGGATGGATTCCACTCTAGAGTGCCTCTCTTGGATCATGGTTGAGAGGAGAGAGCATGGTGGTCCCATATGGCTCTCCTTTGCTCCATTTATTCATTCCTGCACTCAAACACTCATGGACATGTGGAACTAGTTATTTGATAAAGAATGCTCATGATGTGTTTGTTTATCCTTGATCCTTGGATTAGCGGCACCATTTTAGCTATGTAAAAGATGGTCATAATTTGTGCCAACAAGATCCCCCAAGTTTAACCTTTGCTCGTCTCGAGCAAACAATCAAACTTAGCTCGATGGATCAGGAGTTGCTACTATGCTTCATATTTCAAGAGTACTAAGTCTACAATAATCATACTTCTCTTTTGAATGGAAAAGTTAGCAATAAAGACTCACCCATATTACCTTAGTCCTTCATGGGGCTTATAGCTTTATCCTTTGTCTTGAGAGGTTGAGAGATAGAACAACTTGACTTGAGCACTAGTTTTCTCATTCTTTCACAAGTTTCATATCGGAGATTTTGTAAGGTTTTGTAAAATAAAACTTAGTGTTCCTCAAATGGTACTCTTGAGTCGCTCATAAGGTGTATGATTCCTCACCAAGGCATATATCAAAGTCTGCCTTCTTCCATCCTATCTCTAAAGCTTATGTGGAGCTATAGGTAGGGATCAAAGATGTAGCAAACTTACCTTGCATATATTGTAAAGTCAAATTCCAGACCCGAGGAGGGAAGTGTCATACTCTTAGATCAAGATGTGCAAGTGTGTGGAAACATGGTAAATGATCAATACTCCTATTTGTGGATCTCTCTTTCCTAAAATTATTTTGAGACATAGCTATCTGTTTCATCATTTTTTTTCAAGAGAGCTTTGGAAATGCTCATAAAGATTAGGACTTTAGAATGCCCTTGGATTTTTCAAAATTTTGCATAGTCTACGTCTCATTTACTAACAACAAACTAGAGAGAGTTTTTCTACTTAGAGCATGGGGTATGAACTATGTAGGAATGTAAGGCATGTTTCTGCGTACTTCCAGTGTACAAGTAGCTTGTATATGTGGCATGTACGTGATCTTGATCTTGGGAGCATAATAAATCTCTCGACAAGGGTCACAAAACTTGACCAAACTCAACACAAAGCAAGCAGCTTATGTAGAAAGCTTATATCATGAAAGAGCATGTATGGCTTTGGTAGGAATTTTCACCATTGAGGAACATCATAGTGTTTTATCATTTTAATAAATAAATACTCCGATAGTCATTCTTGCTTAGAACAAAATTATAGCAACTCTTATCTTGTCATATCATGTCTCACAACAACTTAGACGTAATTACGGCATTTGCAACCCACAAAGGATGCTCGTGCTCGTTGCGGGCGTGATGGTCGAGGAGGCATGCCACTTGAAGTGTGTATGGGATCGGAAGATGCATCGTCTTCCTCCTCACCAATAGCTCCTCGAGAAGTACCACCTTGCTCAAGATGAACAAAGTGTAGCCCCTCCTGAGCTCTCCTGTCTCAGCCTGCAAAATATCTTTGCCCACTTCCTTGATCTAAATCAAGGGTTAGCTTGCGGGTCCTATACAATTGAAGTTGTCTATTTGGAAGAGGCACCTCAATTGTATGGCCACTGTAAATCATTTTTAGATTACCCTTAGCATCTCTTTTTAGCATTTGAATATGAGCAAAATATTGTTCTGAGATCATTGCTAGAGGAGCAGAGATGTAAACAAAGGGGTTTGTGCCATCTAGCAGGTTTATGGATTCGGCAAGATGAGAAATTAAGGATGTGAATTGAGCAGATATATTACTCTCAATTGAACTTTGCCAAAATTCCACTAAATACTTCACAGGAGAGATTCACATTTTATTGACCATGGCATAAAGCAGTTTTAGTTCCATGTCACTTATTAAGTTAGCATTACTTCCAGGAAACAAAGTCATTTTCATCCAAAGAAGCATGAAACAAAGAGTTGGGTTGTGAATTTCCTCAGACTTAGGATTTGAGCAATCTTTTAAAGCAGAGAGGGAGAACCAAAATTTCCTTTTGTTGAAACTACGCATGGCAAGGTCTAAATCAATCAAACATGAATTATCAAAACCTAGAGCAACACTTAGATGGTTCCAAGATAGACTAAGGTTTTGATTAAACATGTGAAAGGAAATTCCAACATTAGAGATTTGGAGAGAGCTTAGAAATTCTGAGGTGAGCAACTCAATTCTAGATTCTTCTATTTGCCAAAAGCTAGACCAACCAATAGAGGTAAAGATAGTTTCGAATTCGGTGGTCATACCTGCGTTGGAGAGAAGACTCGGATCCAATCTCCATGTGTGCTCAAAAGATCGATCCCGAAGAGAAAGGTACCTCTGATACTCTAGTCAGTTGAACCAGAGTCCACTTTGCTGATCATAGGTTGTCATCGGGGGTACCAATAATGCCTCGACATGTGGTACCTCTGTTGGTACTTCCTCCTCCTGAGGGTGTTCTTCGGTTTGGAGATTCTCCCATGTGTATCGGGTCGAACCTCCCCTTGTTCTTCTTTGGGAAGTATCCTCGGATTGGTGGGAGCGTCGGGATGAGCTCCCACTCATAGCTTGCTTCATTTTCTTGAATGTGGATGTCAATGGGTTCTTCATCTTCTAGAGAGGAAGAGGGACACAAGAGCAAGACTAGAAAGGGATATGTGTATGTGGAGTGGATTTCTATTTTGCCTTGTGGGGAGAAGTTTTAGCTAAGAGAAGCTTGATGAAGACACGAGATCTTCTTGTGGACTAGTGAGAGCAACACTACTTCTCTTTGAGAGCTAAGAACTTCTCTTGAATGTAGAGAGGAGAGAGCAAGGCAAGGAGAGGCTTGAACTAGAACTGAATTCTTGTGGAGGTGTGAGGAATGAAGCTCTCCTTGCATGGGGTTTTATAGGGGAAGGAAGTGGCACCAAGGGGGTGCCATGGAGTGGTCGGCCGACCACCCCTTGGGCATGCCCTTGGGTGCCATGATCACATGTCTAGTGGATGCCTTACACAAAGCAAAAGAGAGAGAGAAGGAGGTGACACAAAGTAGTCGACCATCCCTTAAAAGTAGAGATTCCACTCATGCTTTTTCTAGTGCTTGGTGAAAGGTGAAAGATGTGATATGATATGATGTGATCAAAAGCTGAGCTAAAGTAGTCAAGATTCTCCTCTTTAAACAAAGAGTAGTGGGGGACAAAGGTATGTGATGCTTTGATTGAAAGTGATTGATGTGTTTTCTTTTTCAAAGCATGACAAAGTGAAAGTGATGGATGTCATGATTTCCCACTTTGGACAAGGAGTAGTGGGAGACAAGGATGTGCCATGCTTAAAGTGATTTGTACTTTAAAACATGACAAGACAAAAGAGATGTCTCCCAAAGCGAGAATCTGATTTTTGACAAGCCCACCTCCCAAATCATGAGATGCTTGGACAAAGGATGGTGGAGAGGAAGAGAGGGATGAAGATGGGGTCTCTAGGGCATTCGGCCGAACCCCTAGTGCTCCATTTTTTTCCTTTTCTTTTTTATAAAGGTCTCTAAATGATCCTTTAATTAAATAAGCCAAAGTAGGGTACATAGGATGTTCGACCGAACCCCCTATGTCCCTAATTTTTGTTAAGTTTTAGTGCTAAACTAATTATCAAGTTTTATTTAATCTAACTTTAGTTTTCTGAATTTTAAGTATGAAAGAAATTAAAGGTTTGAACTAAATTTAAGAAAGGAAATAAAAGATAACTACCGATTTACCTTTGAGCGAACGCTCCTTGATTTTAAGTCCTCGGAGTGGGACTCTCCTTCTTGTTCATTCCTCGGGTGCACTTGATGTCTCCGGAGGCGGAGATTGTGATGTGTGCACCTCTTTTGTTTTCCAAACTTGCCTTGGATTGGCGGGTTCGTCCTTCTTGAGTTCTTCGATCTTGATCTCTGGATATTGTTTCTTCTTCCGCGGAGCTTGAACTCTTCTTTTTGGTGGTTGTGCTTCTGCCTGTTTGTTAAACTTATAACCATTGAAAGCACATTTTACCTTATGACTTGGGAATTGGAAGTGGATTTTGCCCGATCCTACGTAGATGACCACGTTGGTGGTGTTGAGGAAAGGCCTTCCCAAAATGACAGGGACTTTCGTGTTAGCTCCCATGTCCAGGATGATGAAGTCGGTGGGGAAGTACTCATCTTGGATGTTCACCAAGATATCCCTTGCGAGTCCCTCAGGAAACCGTATTGTTTGATTTGCCATTTGCAAGCGAACACATGTGGAGACCAAAGGTCCTCCTAACAGATTATCATACGTTACCTTGGACATGATGTTGACACCCGATCCGAGATCGCAGAAGGCGGTGTGGAATGTTTGTTGTCCGATTGAGCACTTGATCGTTGGGAGGCCTGGATCTTCCTTCTTCATGATGAAGGGAGGATCGAGAAGATAGCCCCAATAGGAGTGAAGTGGAGGCTTACCGAACCTCAAGTTAACCATGTTTACATGCTCAATTGAATCTTCTGGTTTCCCAGGAATTTTACCTTGTTCCAAGGAGGGCATAGCTGCTGCTAATTGAGCTAGTTGGATTTCTAGCATTTTATTCAAGCTCAATTGATTTTTCATAGCAGTTGTAAAGCTATCCATTTTCTCACCAAAGGTTTCAAGAACTTTATCAGTGGCAATCATCTTTTTATTTATTCCATCATTAATCTTTGATTGCCCAAGAACAAGATCTTTTAACGAAGGTTGGTTATTGTAAGAATTGTAATTATTGTAATTACCATTACCTCCATTACCTTGGTAGAAAGGGCGTGAATTCCAGCTTCCTTGTTGTTGGGGGTCGATACCCGTTGTTGTTGTTGTTGTTGTTGTTGTTACTGTTGCTGTTGTTGCTAATGAAGTTCACGTCCTCCTTCGAAGTCTCAGGGCAATTGTTGCCCGAGTGATCATTTCCTTCGCACACCTCGCACCACGGATCGCCTTCAATAGCTTGTGCGACGGTGACTGGGTAGATGGCATCTCGTTCCTTCTTGGAACCTTCTTCTATCTTCTTCATCAAGAGGTCCATCTTGGCGGAGAGCATGTCCACCTCATTGGCGGTGTGCATACCTCCTCTCTTTGGCTGGAGACGTTCGTCACCCCATCCTTGGTTGATCACCATTTTCTCGATGAGGTCCTTGGCATTCCTCACTGTGTGTTGGAGAAATGCCCCTCCAGCGGCAGCGTCAAGGTGACTACGGGCCATGCTAGTCAGCCCGTGGTAGAAACCTTGGATCAGGAGCCAGTCGTCTATCCCATGATGAGGACAGGCACGAACATACTCCTGGAGACGTTCCCATGCTTCGGGAATTGTCTCCTCAGATTGTTGTTGAAAGCTTGAGATCTTCCCACGAAGAGCATTGGTTTTGCCCGTCGGGAAGAACTTCTTGAGGAATGCGTTAGCACACCTCTCCCATGTAGTGGCCTCTTCTTTGTGGGCGTAGAACCATTGCTTCGCCTTTCCCAATAGCGAGAATGAAAAAATACGAAAGAGAATGGCGTCAGACGCCACTCCCTTGATGGTGAATGTGCCACATAACTCCATGAAGTGTTGGAGATGAGCATTTGCATCCTCATGGGGCTTTCCGCAAAACGGATTGGCCTGCACGATGTGGATCAAGGCGGGCTTCAGCTCGAAGGTGGCATCTCCGAAGTTGACCTCGGGACCCTGAGCTACGTGGGTAGCAGACGGAGCCGAGAAGTCAGAGATTGCCTTCTGGGCCATAGCTTCCTTGAGTGGTGGTGTAGAGCCTCCTTCCTTGAACGGATCCTGGTTCGAGAGGAACCTCTGAGGGGGAACTCAACGACATCTAGTCCTCCTCAACACCTGCTCAGGATCTTCGAGATAGTTTCCCGGCAGTTGGAAACCGCTCATACACTCTCTGGTTTCACAAGAAAGGAAGACACAGACAGGGGTAAGCCCCTATGACTAATTGATAACTAAGTTAACGAGAATCTCTGGAGGCTTGCCGCCTTTTGTAGGTGAACCAAGGACGTTACTTGGAAGGCTAACATGGAAGTGGTGATCTAGGGATCATTTGGAGATACTTAGTTGAAAGCTATCAATAGGATTGATCAAAAGAAAGCAAGCAACACCCAAGAGAGATTCATAATATTAACTTACAAGTGGTATCACCTTCTATAAGTGGTACATCATTTTGTATTCTCTCATGCAAGCAAAGATCAAGAAAGAAGCAAGTCAACCACAACAAGAAAGTGCACTTGATCATTAGTGGGACTCAAATCATATGGGTGAAGATTAACATTCCAAGTGGTATTCATTGGTCTTCACCATGCTCTTAATGGGAATTCACATTGCTAATTGGAGATGAAAATTGACTATCCTCTGCTCCAACATAGCAAAGGTGAAATTGTTTGACATATGCATACATCTAATACTTAGAACTTGTTTAGTACATATAGTCATACATAGTGATCATTCATTGAAAATCAAATGAATTTTATGCTTATATCCTACCACTATAGCTTGATTGAGTTGTTTGATCTAGTGGTAGTATATAAGTTTGTTCATGAGCTAGTAAACCCAAGTACTTGATCTATTTTGGATTGCAATCAAGTGACAAGTACAACCTCTATAAGATAACCGCTTAATCTTTCAAATAGTATCAACTTTCATATTGGTACTTGCAAAAGATGTCTAGTTCTAGCATACTTGTGATGATCGTCCACATTGAGTTAATTCAAATAATTCTACAAGTGGTAATCTCACAAGTGATATCCTACAAGCTAACAAGTGATCCTCAACTTTAAGTGATCAAATCAAAGTTTTCTTACTTGCAAAGCTTATTTGGATGACAATTGCTTTGACCAAAGGGGAGTTTCCCTATTCAATGGTATAATGGTCAATGATCTTTTATGAAGAGTCATTCCAATACATGTGTGTTAGTTTCCATCAAAAATAAAAAGATACAAGTATCAACCATCTACCCTAAGTGCAACCTCAATAGAGAAGCATACCTTTTATGGAAATTGATGACAAAGGGGGAGAGATTAGTGAACAAAGATATATTAGTGAATGGACATGCACTAAGAGAAAGAGACATGGACATGAACAAGGGAACAAGATTGAAAGGATCAAAGTCTTGGACTAAGTGGTGATGCACACAAGTAGGGGGAGCAAGCTCATGAACTTGATTATGGCATTTGATATGTGTATATTCATGTGCTTGCTTGCATATTGCACAATTCTTATCTTTATATGCAAGCTTGTGTGGTGTATGCTATTTATAGGATTTATATGATGATTTGCTAACGCATGCATAGGATGGTAAGCTAGATCCTTGTTCCTTCTTTTGGTATCTAGAAATCTTGCATCTAATGTTGATCTCACGGGGTTTCTAGTGTTGTGTAACACCCAAATTTTGCTTTGAATTTCAAATAATAGAAAATGATTTAATTATGGAATTGTGTGAGCATTTCATTTAGTGGATTATTAAAATTCTTGCAAATAAAACTTATTCTAGTTTAGAAACTTGTTGATGCATTCATGCAGTTGCATATTTTCCTTGCTTGTTTGAATTTACAAAACTCACTTTGCAAATGGTTTCAAATTTGTTTTTGAAATGAAATTGGAAAAGAGAAATTAAAAGGAAATAAAAAAAAAGGAAAAAGGATATGGGCTTGATCTCTCTCCTTTCTTTCTTCTGCCGGCCCAGCTAATCCACCAAGGCCCACTCCTTCTTTCCTCTCTGCCGGCCCAGTCCGAGCCCCACCTCCCTTCCCCTCTCACTGACACCGCGGGGTCCACCTGTCAGCGCCGACGCGTTCTCTCTTCTCTCTTTTCTCTCACTGCTAACCGAGGCCCACATGTCGGCGCCATTTCCCTCTCTCTTCTCCCCTTCCTCTCTCTGCCGACCGGACCCACCCGTCAGCACCATCCCCCACCTCCCGCCGTTCTCGGAGGCGAATGCCGTCACCGAAACCGCTGCGACGCGCGCTCCTGCCCTGCTCGCTCGAGAATGCGCGTGGGCGCGTGAAGCACGGCAACCGCTCACGTCCCTCATCCTCTCCCCTCTCTCTGCGGCTTGGCCCTAGTTGGCAGCCGTCTTCCACCTTCCGGGGAAATCGGACGCACGCGGACGCGCCGCGGACGACAACCGCCGCACGACGTCTGCCCCGCTCCCACTCCCCGCAACTCGCCCGTGAATCCGCCAGCAACCGCACGCTCCCTCTCTCGCTTTAAAGCTGAATGCCGTGCGTCCTTTCCCCCTTTCCCCTCTGTGCTCTCGCTTTCCACCGAACGCCGCCGCCGTCGTCATTGTCGCGGAGAAGCTTCACCGGAGCTTAATCCGTCTGGGTGAGTGCTGTTCCGAGACCGCAATCTCCTCGCGAATCTCAGGGGACTTATCACTCTCTCTGTGCTTCGTTTTGGGCAGCAGAACACTCGACGTCGCGAACGCAGAGCCCTCGGAACGCCGTCGCGACGCCGACCGCCGCTCTTCGCCGTCAAGTCACCCCAAGTCATCTTCGTCCTATTCGAAGTCGCGGTGAGCTTCGCCTTCACTTCTTCTCCCTCCCCGAGCTTTTAATTCGGTGAATCGTGTCCTCTGTGGCACTGGCCGCGTGGGAACCGCGCCGCCGGCCATGGCGCCACCGCGGTCAGCACACACCGGTAGCGTTCAGTCGCGTCCGAGCACTTCGTTAGCATCGCACTGGCACCCCGTCACTTCCCATGCCTTCAATTTGATCTCTACGGCACTGCTTCGACCTGCCCGCACACACAGATCGAGTCCGTTCATGCGCCGCCATGGACTGCTCAGCGCGAGCATGTAGTTGTTTCTGCGTTTTTGGTTAGACTTGCGGCACTCGGAAGGGTCCTCCCCGCGTTCGCCGGCGTGCCAGAGCCGCCGGGAACCATGGCGCCGCCTTTGTCTGTCTTCCCGCGTCCAACCAAGTGCACCACGGGCTTCGCCTCGTCCCTCTCTCTCTTTCCCTGCCATCGGCGTTCGAAATAGACGCCGGACGAGCCGTTCCGGTGGAATTCCGACGAGCCCGGCGCCCTGTAGCCATGGCGCCGCCGCGTCCGTCCTCTGATCCGGCCACTGTTCCCCCTCTCTCTCCCATGGATCTGCTCTGAGCCGTCCATTTCCCGATCTGCGGTTAGGATTAGATCAGCGAAGGGGTATGAACCCCGGTCCACGGTGGACCGGTGGACCGCAGCGCTTGCTCGGGTGCACGCACTGTGCCGTGGACCGCCCTATCCCGAGCCGCCGCGTGGCAGCTCTGCCGACCCCGCGTCGCAGCGCTGGCGCATTTCCGAGAATACGCTTTCCCAGTCAAGACACGTATTCTTTCTCGGTTTATTCTAAAAATAGAAATCTGATATTTACAATTTTGCCACTGCAATAAATTGTTTATAAAGTCTTCATTTTAACTCCGATTTGGACGATTCGAGTTGCGTTAGGTTCGTAATGAAATTCTCTACATGTTAAAACATCTGTTGCTCATGTTTGAATTATTTTATTTCAATGATAATTCAAATACTAAAAATGCTCCTAGAGAACCAGTAAAATTCATATCTTTTGCGTTTTAAATCCGATTTTCGTGAAATTCGTGTTGAAATGATCGTAGCAATGCGTAGTATCTTTTTATAAACTTTTTAACTCTGTTTATTGTTATTGGTGTACTGTTCTAATGATAGTCTTGTTTTCTTTGTATGTATGCATTTGGAATGCGTGTTGTTGCAATGTCGTGATCGAGTTCAGGCAGTGAGGAGTTTGTTGGTGATCAGGAATTCTTTGATTAGGAGTGTTTTGACCAGCAGGACTTTGAGAACCAAGGCAAGTATAGCATGGGACTTTCCTTGTTATCCTATTCACTATAAATATCATTTCATGTGCATGTGTTAATTTGATACCCGTAGTTTAATTCCCTAGAGTTGAAACCCTTTACCTTGATTCCTATGGGTTATGCATATGGATAGATGGCTAGTGCTTTACATAAACGAATACTTGATCCCTGCCAAAGGTTAAAAATGCTATGAATGAATTGGTGATCTTGTTATGACAATTGGAACATAACCCTTTTAATAACCCACTGTTGGCAAAAGCTGGGACTGACAGTGCTTCCGTGGGAGCTACATGGCTCTGGCTTTAACTTAGTAGTAGGCTCTTTTCTAGCTCGTTAGCGGTTACCCGAAAGGGCGCATTAGGCTCTTGCCGAGCTGGTTATAGTGCGGCCTCTGTCCGAGTTTGAGCGTAGGCTGCGGGTCGTTATGCTACTCGGAAGGGGAGCTCTATCGCCCCTTGCCAACCCTAGCGGCCCTAATCTTGTTAGACGAGATACTATGAAAGGTTTCATAGTGAACCCCGCCCACTCACCTTGGCAGTGTTATGGGAGTAATTAACCCGGACAATCGGGGCATCACGACTCACGGGTAAAGTTGCACAACCTCTGCAGAGTGTTAAAACTGATATATCAGCCGTGCTCACGGTCACGAGCGGCCCGGAAAACCGACGGATTAATTAATTAACTTGACCAACATTTATGTTCCTGTTGTCACCACTTTTATGATGATGGTTATGATTCTTTAAACCTTGGCAGTGGAAATAAGTGGGATAGTTTGGGGCATAAGCATAACTCGATGATACTTGCTAATAAAACTTTGACCAACTAAAAGTGCTAAATGCAGTAAACCAGTGTCAGCCTTTTGAGCTTCATGACCCCATGTTATACTGTTGAGTACGAGTGTACTCACGCTTGTTTCCTTTTCTATTTCGGATAAAAATCCCGGATGGGTAACAGAAGCAGGAGGCTATGAAGAGTTCCCTGAAGACTTCTAGGCTTGGTCAACCAGTTGACCTTTCCCTGTGGAATGGAGCCACAAGAGCTAGTTTATCTTACTTGTTTTATTTATTCTTGTAATGGATATGTGTTCGATATGTAATAAACTCTGTGATGGTACTCTGTAATTTGTGGACTTATGTGTGGATAATTCCTGGGCACACATAATGTTATGCATCCTATTTCGTCCTTGAAATTGGGTGTGACATGTTGTTTTTGTGGTATCTAGCTAACCATGGTGCTAAGGATGATCTTCAAAGTGCAACTACAATGGGTATCTTCAAAGATGGCTATCTTCAAAGGTTTATCCTATATCCCTTAGCATCACTTAGTAGTGCTAGCACTCCCACAATGTATATTCATGCATGTGTGTAAAGCTTAATTCAAACCTTTGTGAGCACACATGTAGGGGGAGCTAACACTACCAAGTCGGACTTTGTGGCATTTATCCAAATCTTGGTATAAAGCTTAAATGTTGGATAAATGACATAATGTCCAAAAATGATCTTAATTTCCATATCTTTGTAGAGTTC
This sequence comes from Microstegium vimineum, assembly GCA_022036555.1. NCBI lineage: Eukaryota > Viridiplantae > Streptophyta > Magnoliopsida > Poales > Poaceae > Microstegium > Microstegium vimineum. Next base: position 12,464,093 of record CM039125.1, on the reverse strand, counting down.
TCATCAATTACTAAAAAAGGGGGAGATTGAGAGTTCCTATGTGATTTTGGTAATTGAGTGACAACCTAGGTGAACTAAATATGTTCAAGTGATATATACACAGGAGATTAGTTCACATGTGATTATGTGATGAAGGAGCTTATTGCACATGAGACATGACATGGAGTCATGTGATCAAGGTGGAGAAGATCAAGATGAGGCTTGGCTTGATGGATCGGTTGCAAGTGTGAAGGACAAGTGAGTGATGCTTGGCGCCGATGGACCAACACAACGGCGAAGAGCAAGTGAGGTCAAGATCGATGAACCAATACGGTCATGTGATGATATGAAGTGGATCATATCATTTGACAAGTGGTTGGTACATGTGTTGCATCAACATTGGAGAAGGAGATGGAATGGAATGCGCAAGGAAAAGGTACAACCAATAGGGCATTTCATTTCACCGGTCATAGGTGTGTAGAGAAGTGTATGATCGGGTTTAGGATAGATGGCCGTACTATCAAGAGGGGCAAACTTGTTTGCATATCGATCATCTAGTGCCACATGAGCGATCTAACATTGCGATACATTAGGATCGAGTGGCGTGGTGAGAGCAAGTGAAAATCCTTTGAAAATGATTGTGAAAATGCTAACACACATACACAAGGTGGTGATCACATTTGTGTTGGCACATGATAAGCAAGAAAGAAGTTTGGAGAAGTTTCAGCTGAGAAACTGAGTCCGGACGCTAGGGGTTCTTGGTGTCCGGACCATTGAGTTTGGGTCCGGAACCAAACCCTAGGTTTGGCTGAGTCGATGGACTACGGACGTTAGGTGACAGGCGGTTTGGACCATTGGCTCTGTGTCCGGACGATATCCCCCCTAACTATGATGAGCTGACCGAGGAGGTCCGGACGTTGTTCGTCATCCGGACGAAGGCTCCGAACTAGCGTCAGGAGGTGCTGCGTGCTCTCGGGTGCGCTCGGAGTCTCGGCAAAATATTTCCGGACCCTGTGAACAGTGGATCCATACCCTGTGAACAGTAGCATCCGGAGATGCGTGTCAGCGCGAGGTGAAGGCACCAACGGATCTTTCAAACGGGAAGAAGGGTTCGGACGCGTGCAGCATGGTCCGGACCCGCACTGTTGGATGCGTCCGGATCCTCTGCAGGAAGCCCAATGAGTGGGCAAAACGGCTAGTTTTGATGGGGTGGTTATATATATCCATTGGCCGGCCCTTGGGGCTAGTTGAGCACCTTGGGGATGTGTTGCCCTTAGTGTGCTTGGTGAAGGAGCCCTCTAACTCACTTGTGCAAGCAATAGTTTGATCTAATTGCGAGTGAGTGATCTCTAGTGTGTTGCTTTGAGAGATAGCTTCGTGTGGCACTAGGTGATCGTGTTGCAAGCTCGTGGTGCTTGTTACACTTGGAGGTTTCCACCTCCTAGATGGCTTGGTGGCTTGTGGCTCCGTCGAAGCGCGCAAGAAGATTATGCGGCGCTCTGGAGAAGTGCTTGTGAGGGGTGTTGTGCTCGCCCCACGGGGATCGCGAAGAGAAACTCTAGTTGGGCGTGTCATTGAGCTGCCCTCACTTGTGGGTAGATTCTTGCGGCGCCCGAGTTAGTGGGCTAGGCTTGTGAACGCCTATTAGCCACCGAATCACCAAGTGAGTGGTCGACACAACGGGGACTAGCTTGGTGGTGACCAAGTGAACCTCGGGAGAAAAATCACCGTGTCAACCTTGTACATCTTCTCGGTGGTTTGCATTCTCCAAATCACTAGCTTGTATTTACTTATTCATACTTGTGCTAGTGGTTAGTTGTTGCTCTTGTAACTAGTTAGCTTGTGTAGCTTAACTAGTTGCCTTCTAGCTTGTGTAGCATAGAAGTAGATCTTGAGTGGCTAATTGGCTTCTGTAGCCTTGTTAGTCACATTGCTTAGTTTGTGTAGCTAAGTAAGTTGAGCTCTCTAGTTGACTTGTGTAGTCTTGCTAAAGAGCATTGCTAGTGAGCTTATGTGCTTTGTGCTTTGCTTACTAGTATGTGTAGGAGCTCCCTTTGTGCTTAGAGTACTAGTTCCTTAGGTTTGTGTGACCTTGCAACCTAGACTTGTTTAGGTGAGCTTCCTAGCTTGGCACCTTAGTAAGCCCAATTAGTATACTTTGCTAGGTGCTAGAGTAATAGATAGAGGGGTGTAGTCTTGGCTAGACCGATAGTTTTAATTCCGCATTTGATTCGGTTAGCCGGAGCGTTTAAGTTTTAGAAAAGACTATTCCACCCCCCCCCCTCTAGTCCGCCATCTCGACCCTACACACTCTCCAAGAGCCGGGCACGTCTGATGCCTCGCTGGGGTAGAGTCTGATGCCAAAACCCTTGGCACTTGAATACACCGGATGCGTTCGGTGCTAGTTGCACCAGCGTTCGTTGCCTCTGAAATCCCCGAAACGGCTTTGAATCGAGTTTCGTCGAAAGCGGAAGTTGTTCCAACTGATCTTAGGGATAACCTAGGATCACTTAGGGCTATGTTAGACAAGTGTGCACCACACCTACTACATGAGATGACTTACCTAAGTCAAGCTACCCATTCTCACCCCCTTAATAGTACTGTCAAAGGTAAAAATAAAGACCTAATCTATTCTAAGTGTCTTTCAATTCCTTTGACACTTAGACCTAGATCATTCTACGTCTTTGTCGCCTTTCTTTGAAATCCGAAATGATAACCATCTTCGGGGCATGGTATCCATTGGTTGCACATTCAATCACCGTTATCATGACCTAACTCAATTTGCCTCTACAAAACACACGTTAGTCATAATAACCTTACATTGTCGTTAATCACTGAAACCTTGGGGTCTAGATGCTTTCACATAGTAGCCACAACAATATTTTTTCCCTTGAACATCAAGTGTGCATCTTGTAGAGAATTTGCCACTTCATTTTTTAGGACTTCGAATAACCGCTCAATAAAATTACGGATAGATAAGTGAATGCAATTGAACCTTCATTATGAGTTTTTGATTCCATTCTTATAAGTTACTTGGGCATATGATACCTCTCAAGCACTCACCCTTATAAGTATAAAGGTACCCAAGAAGATTAGGATATTCCACATTGATAACATAATATTTATCTATAAGTATAGGAGATAGTATTAGTTTGTATTTGAACAAACATTAATATTTGAACACATAATGTATTCATATTCATATTATGCGGACGTGGGAAAAATGCTTCGTCCATAGGGGCGAATCCAGCCCTGGGCTAGGTGGGCTAAGGTCCGGCTCAAGATAGCCCCTTTCCAGCAAAGCCCAAGTAGCCTTTTACTTATTATCCCACCTATGGTATTTCTAGATCCATCCTTGTCCGTCCATTCTTATCGCATTGTATAAGACACTAGTATCATGCACGTTTCTTGTTTTCCTAGTCGACACATAAGTGGAGCTATTGTTGAAGTCATAAATTGCTAGAATATTTTGGGTTGGTATCCTTAACTTCCCAGTATAACTAACTCAAATATGTGTGCCATCAAAAGCACCAATACAATCTTTAAACTATGCTCATGTGAACAGTTGGGGAGTTTGATATGTCTAATAAAATCTTTAGCCATAACCATCGAGTGATCGAAGACCTCATCAAATTTCCTACTAATTTATAGAAACTATCAAGGATTCTCTAATGGCCAAAAAATAAATAGCAAAGAATTAGACAAGGATCATTGCTATTTGAAAGACTCAAACTCAGGTGAACTAATTCTACCAAGATTCCTTGAATAAATAACCTGCAAAGTAACCGAAGTACAGCTTCCTCCATGGATGTTGAATGACCGCGGTGGTTTCTCGACAATCGACATCGATACCTATCATTATGACTATTCTAAGTACAAGTTTAACTAGTGTTGCAAGACTTTGCAAGCATGTTCAAAATTAGCTCGTGAGAGCTCCTAGATGGCTGCATCTAGTTGCTTCACCTTTGCATCGTGCGGTGGGCAATCCTTTTCAAACCCACTCATGGCCGACGCACAAAACTAGTCGTAGCGGCAACACCACGACACGATTTTTACCAAAAACCTTTATAAAACCCGGTACCGGTCGTACCTTGCTTCCCAGGTGAGCCATCCAGTGCGCGCACCCACCACCTCCAGTCTACCGCCGCCGCGGCCCAGATCCCTCACCAGGCGGCGGCGGGCGCCAGCATGAGGAGCGCGGGTGCGGCGGCGGCCACCGTGACGCGGCTGGCGCAGGGGTGGTGGCCCCGTCGGCGCCCACGCCCCGGGGCCAGCTCCCGCTCTCCTGGCTCGACCGCTACCCGACCCAGCGCGCGCTCATCGAGTCCCTCCACGTCTTCAAGGGCCGAGCTGACGCGGAGTCGGAGGCGGAGGCGCCCGCCAGGGCCATTGAGCGCGCGCTGGCCGCTGCGCTGGTGAGCTACTACCCCATCGGCGGGAGACTGGCGGTCTCGGACGAGGGGGAGCTGGTGGTGGACTGTACCAGCGAGGGCGTGTGGTTCATCGAGGCCGGGGCCAGCTGCACCCTGGAGGACGTGGACTACCTCGAGTACCCTCTCATGGTGCCCAAGGACGAGCTCCTTCCGCACCCCAGCTATCCCGAATCTGACACCCTCCCGGAGGACTCGCTCATCCTGCTTGTCCAGGTACCAACAACCAAATCCTTCTTTTGCGTTCTGGAAAGCGATTATTGACTTTGAGAGAAAGACAAGTCAACGGCTCGGCTCGTCGGCCATGGCGTTTGGTCGATCGATCGATCTGCGGATGCGAATCATCCCTCCGTCCATGTCTCCCCAACCAATGCAGGTGACGCAGTTCGCGTGCGGCGGCTTCGTGGTCGGGTTCCGGTTCAGCCACGCGGTGGCAGACGGCCCGGGCGCGGCTCAGTTCATGACGGCCGTCGGTGACATAGCGCGTGGGCACGCGGCGCCGCTAGTGGCCCCAGCCTGGGGCCGCGAGGCGATCCCGAACCCACCCGGCGCGGCGGTGGGCCCGCTCCCTGTCCCGACAGAGCTCCGGCTGCAGTACCTGGCCATGGACATCTCCACAGACTACATCGAGCACTTCAAGGCGCGGTTCCTGGAGCAGTCCGGCGGGCAGCGGTGCAGCGCGTTCGAGGTGCTCATCGCCAAGGCGTGGCAGTCCCGTACCCGCGCGGCGGGCTTCGCGCGTGGCTCCCCAGTGCACGTGTGCTTCGCCATGAACGCGCGGCCGGCGCTGGGACGCCTCATCCCGGGCGGGTTCTACGGCAACTGCTACTACATCATGCGCGTGTCGGCGCCCGCCGAGGCCGTGTCGGACGCGTCCGTGTACGACGTGGTGCGCCTCATCCGCGACGGCAAGAAGCGGCTGCCGGGCGAGTTCGCGCGGTGGAGCGCGGCGGGGGACACCACCGTCGTCCACGACCACGACGGGGACCCGTACCGGATCACGTCGGACTACCGCACGCTGCTGGTGTCGGACTGGTCGCGCCTCGGGTTCGCGGAGGTGGACTACGGCTGGGGATGCCCCGTGCACGTCGTCCCGCTCACCAACCTCGACTACATCGCGACGTGCATCCTGGTCCGGCCCTCCGCGCACAAGCCCGGCGCGCGACTCATCACGCAGTGCGTCGCCGCCGACGCCGTGGACGCCTTCCACAAGGACATGATGCGGCTCGACTGAATCATACAGTAGTAGTGAATGATTATAGTAGTATATTGTTATTACTACTCCAGTTGCATATGCTCATTCGTTCGTTCGTTGCTGTATCCCATGATTTGGTACTTGAGTGGGAATAATTACTTGCAAAAATATATGTACGGTCTAGTAGGTGCATCACCACCAATGAATATGTGCGTGCCTGTAATGGGAAGCATTTGTTTATTCCTCCTCCCGCCGAATGGAAATTCGTTGTGCTTTACATGTTGCATGTGATTATTAGGCATCGCAATGGGTATGGGTAGGTGGGGAGCCACTTTCTGCTGTCCCCTCTTGCTTAAGCAACTGGAAATGTTGCAGTAATGGTGCCAGAAAGAGTCCAAGCGATGCATCTGTTGTTTGTCACTGCTTTCATCCTGGGAGGTTGATGTGTGGTGTGCAGTAACGGACCTGTCCAGGCGTCGCAATCTCGGTTTCCGGAGGTGCGTGTAGTTGTCCTACAAAGCGTCACGGTTCGAGAACGGACCAGAAAAAGGGGCGATGCCTATAGCCTGATGATCGTAGCTTGCTTCACTTGTCATTTTACTCGTCAGTGCGTGTGGCTATCCATTCCATTTCAATTCTCAGTAGAGATACAGAGAGTCATGATACGTTGTGTTTTCTTCTCTCATAATAGCAAAATAATAAAAAATAACATAAGTTAGATCCTATAACAAAACAGCTATAAAAACAAAAACAACATTAGTTAGAGCGACAGAGCCAAACAATCAGTCGAGTCTCGGCCTCGCGATCCCTGGGCAATAACAGGGGACACCGGGAGCAAAACCACGCGGCTTTCAGACTGTCGTAATCTTGTGGCCGGGACACGGCGGAACTGTACAAAAATCTGTCGGTGGAGCGCCGCTGCGTGCCTGCGTCAAAGCGAGCCCGTGGGGTCGTAGGGACGCGTGCGGGATGGCCGTTTGCCTTTCCTTTGCGGTGGTGCCGGAGCCGGACCGGCACGATCGTCAGGTCGGGTTGACGTCGGCGGGGACATGCGGGCAGCTCGGAGCAAATGCTTGACGCGTTCCAGGGGCCAGAGGATGCTCTACGCCTCCTAGACAGGAACAGTAGTAATAATGTGAGCTGGAGCGGCCTGGAGGTTCTGAAGAACGGCAGCCTGGACTTCAGTTTTGCTGTCTCTTACATGCGCCTTAACATAATCGATATTCCGAGCCGGCTAAACAAAATTGTTAGTGAGCATGGCTAATAAAATAATCTGGACCACGAACATGGTGAAACAACGCAGTAAATAAATGACTGAAAGAAATGGAGTAACCGTAATCAGGCAATTTCTTCCTACACATGGAAAGAGAACCAAACATGGACATCATTTCTAGACATGGAAATTCAAACCGCAGCACAGCACGACGTTAGAAATAGCACGGAACAACAGAAACGGGTTTTTCTTTTCTTTTTTTGCGATCGTGCTTAGCCACGACAGAACCAGCCTTTGTGGTTTCAAGTCACATCACAAGTTTAGAACAGAGTACTCGACCCTTCATCAACATCCTGCTTTAGTCTTGATGATGAGAAGTTGCTCACCTCATCATTTGCATCTCGCAGAGATTAACCCCTAGCGTAAACTGTGACAGACTAAAGCAAGGGTCTTCACACCTCCCTCGCAGGTGCGAAGGGTAAGGAAGCTAGTCGAACCAACCAAGATCCGTTTAGGTAGCTGGAATATTGGGTCCCTCACGGGTAGGTTAAGAGAGCTAGTTGACACTATGGTTAGGAGGCGTGTAAATATCTTGTGCGTTCAAGAGACCAAATGGAAGGGTCAAAAGGCGAAGGAGGTGGACAATACAGGCTTCAAGCTATGGTACACAGGGACAACTTCGAGTAGAAATGGAGTCGGAGTTTTGATCGATAAGAGCCTCCAAGGTGGTGTGGTGGAGGTGAAAAGGCAAGGAGATAGTATTATCTTAGTTAAACTTGTTATTAGTGATTTAGTCTTAAACGTTATTAGTGCGTATGCTCTCCAAGTAGGCCTTGATGAGTGTGCTAAGAGACAATTTTGGGAGGATTTGGATGGCATAGTCAGGGCTGTACCAAGTAGCGAGAAGCTCTTCATTGGAGGGGACCTTAATGGCCATATAGGAGCATCTAGTACAGGTTACGAGGCAGCACATGGAGGTTTGGTTCCGGAAGAAGGAACCAGGAGGGAGAGGATATCCTAGACTTTGCTACAGCTTTTGATATGATGGTAGCAAACACTTTCTTCCAAAAGCGAGAGTCCCACTTAGTGACCTTTAGTAGTGGCTTGTCCTGCAGTCAGATTGACTTCGTCCTTGCAAGAAGGGGAGATAAACGTGCTTGCGTGAATTGTAAGGTGATACCTGGGGAATGTGTGGTGTCTCAGCACAAGCTAGTGGTGGCTGACTTCCGCTTTCTGATGCAAACTTGTAGGGCTAAACAAGCCGGTTGCAAGAACAAAGTGGTGAAATTTAGAAGGGGAGACATCAAAGATCTTCAAGGCAAGAGTTATTGAAGAGGGCCCGTGGAAGGACGAAGGTGACGCCAACAATATGTGGGAGAAGATGGCGACATACGTTCGAAAGGTTGCTGCAGAGGTGCTAGGTGTGACCAAAGGAGGTGGATGCGCTATGAAAGACACTTGGTGGTGGAATGAGGATGTTCAAAAGGCAATTAAGGAGAAGAAGGAAGGCTATAAGAGCTTGTTCTAGGACCGGAGTGCAGATAACATAGAGAAGTATAAGGTGGCAAAGAAGGCTGCAAAACGGGCAGTGACGGAGGCAAAGGGATGGGCTTATGAAGATTTGTACAAGCGTCTTGATACGAAGGAAGGAGAAAAGGACATCTATAGGATGGCTAGGACTCGTGAAAGGAAGACGAGGGACTTTACTCAAGTCAAGTGCATTAAGGATGAGAGAGAGCAACTCTTGGTGAAAGAGGATGAGATCAGACAAAGATGGCAAGAGTATTTTGATAAATTGTTCAATGGGGAGAACGAGAATTCCCCTGTTCAGTTGGACGACTCGTTTGATGACAACAATAGACACTTTGAGCGGAGGATTCAAGAATCGGAGGTCAGAGAAGCGTTGAAAAGGATGAAAGGGAGCAAAGCGATGGGCCCGGATGGTATCCCAATCAAGGTGTGGAGATGCCTTGGGGATATAGCTATAGTATGGCTAACCAAGATGTTCAATAATATCTTCCGATTGAACAAGATGCCTGAGGAGTGGAGAAGAAGCACTTTTGTACCAATCTACAAGAACAAGGGTGACATCCAGAGTTGTAATAACTATCGTGGGATTAAGTTGATGAGCCACACTATGAAGCTATGGGAGAGAGTCATCGAGCACCGCCTGTGAAGAAGGACACGAGTATCTACCAACCAATTTGGTTTCATGCCTGGAAGGTCAACCACAGAAGCAATCTTCTTGTTAAGATAAATTATGGAGCGATTTAGAGAGCAAAAGAAGGACCTATATATGGTTTTCATTGACTTGGAGAAGGCTTATGACAAGATACCAAGAAATGTTATGTGATGGGCTTTGGATAGACATAAAGTCCCAACAAAGTACGTGACCCTCATCAAGGACATGTACAACAATGTTGTGACTAGCGTTCGAACCAATGATGGTAATACTGATTACTTCCCGATTAGAATTGGGCTTCATCAAGGGTCAGCCTTGAGCCCGTATCTCTTTGCCTTGGTAATGGACGAGATTACAAGGGACATTCAAGGGGACATCCCTTGGTGCATGCTCTTCGCCGATGATGTAGTGTTAGTTGATGAAAGCTTGGCGGGAGTAAATAGGAAACTTGAGCTGTGGCGGCAGACCCTTGAGTCTAAAGGTTTTAGACTAAGTCGGACTAAAACCGAGTATATGAAATGCGACTTTGACACAACGGCTCAGGATGAGGGAGATGTGAGTTTGGAAGGTCAAGTCGTGCCTAAAAAGGACACCTTCCGATATCTGGGATCGATGCTACAAAGGGATGGAGATATTGATGCAGACGTTAGCCATAGAATCAAAGCAGGGTGGATCAAGTGGCGTCAAGCTTCTGGCATTCTATGTGACAAGAGGGTACCCCAAAAGCTAAAAGGCAAGTTCTATAGGACATCAATTAGACCTGCAATGTTGTATGGAGCCGAATGTTGGCCCACAAAGGCTCGACATGTTCAACAAATAAGTGTTGCAGAAATGCGCATGTTGCGTTAGATCTGTGGTCACACAAGAATGGACCGAGTTCGGAATGATGATATACGTGATCGCCTAGGGGTGGCACCGATTGAAGAAAAGCTTGTCCAACATCGGTTGAGATGGTTTGGCCATGTCCAGAGGAGACCACCAGATGCTCCAGTGCGCTGTGGAGTCACAAGCCAAGCTAATAATATAAGGAGAGGCAGAGGAAGGCCGAAGTTGACATGGGCGGAGGCGGTGAATAGGGATTTAAAAGCTTAGGATATATCTAGAGATCTATGTTTGATAGGATTGCCTGGAAAGTAGCTATTGAAGTGCCGGAACCATGACTTGGGTATCTTATTGGGTTTCAACTCTAGCCTACCCCAACTTGCTTGGGACTACAGACTTTGTTAATGTTGATGTTGTTGATGTTGTAAACTGTGACAAACTGCGGAAGCTGCGTTTAGGATTTCCGGAGCAATGTGGACCAGAGACGATCAACTACTTGCTAGTGTGGCTTCCAACTTCCAAGCCTTGACTCCCTGGCTCCTCTCAGTGAGGTCGGCCTGGGCACAACCACGTCGGGCTCCAGAGCTAACCTGGTCCGCTGCGGGATGTCTTGCCACTGAGGTCTGGACAGCCAGCCAGGCTGCACAGATAGATCTTCAGCAGGGTGATTCCAGGGCTGCTGCTGCTGCTGCATTGCATTATACTTATACGGGCGACCACTCAAGCTTGGATCCCATCCTGGTAAGTCGTCATGGTTGCGATCCCAAGGCTCGGCTGAATCATACATTCTGCTATACTTGCGAACTAGATGATTGACTAGGTCCATTGGGGGAGAATGAGCCTGCCCATGCTGCTGCCTCCAGTAGGAATATGGCATAGCTTCATTTGGGGACAGGGATCTGTTTGAGATGCGAGCACAATCATATACAGGAAGGTCATTGTCATCCTTGACGATGCCTTGGCCAAAGCCCTGAGGAATATCATCAGTAGCATTTGGTTTTTAAAAGCATTTGGTTTTGCAATAAAAAAGAATAGCAGTTCGAGAAATTCCAGCCATAACCTAACACTATCATGACACTATATGTACCAAGTGTTACTACAAATAGTACCAACCTCCGGTTTAAAATACTTGTCACTTTTGATCACTTCTCAATTTTCTAAATACTTGGCACTACAACGCTTCCCAAGATTTCATTTCCAATTTTTCCCTTGGTAGGGTCCACCCTTCCCACCATGAAATTTCTGCACTCTCTTACATAGCAACTTAAACTTAGGGGTATGTTGGTCAATTCATGCAATACAGATGGGCTGTCTAGGGCTTCGTACCATGGTCAAAATTGCCAAGTAAAGAGAAACAGAGGATAGTATTGAACTATCTCTAACAGACTTTTATGTACTCCTCTTGGGAAGCATGTCTCTTGAGGTTTTGGTCTTTTGCTCCAGCAGACAAGCAATTTGCAAGTGCACATCTATCTGTGCAATTTGGAGCATGGTTGCTTGGTTCTTCTTTGTTTCTAGATTGAATTTCAAGGAATTTATTTCTGCCATAATTACCAATTAAACATAGAGCCCACAGACAGTAGGTGGTCCTGAATTTTAAAGTAGGTGAAAGTATAGCTGCAATCCAAAAAACAGCACCTGCATTAACACAACAACATGTATTTGGTGTGAAGACTGAAAGAAAAAAGGTATTCCAATTTCCAACATGCAACACATGTTGATCAGAACTGGAAAAGGTACGGTAACATCCAATCATCCAGTTTATGGATTCCCAGGCTGTGAGTGAACTCACTAATTTCAATGAAGAGAGCCTAAGCACAGATTGACAGGCAAGGGTGAATATGCATTCAGTGGCATTACAAACACCTATTAAAGGTTGCAAAAACAAAACTGCTTCAAGGCAAGTACAACTACAAGAAATAATATATTTCAAAACCAACAAGGATGTGGGCTAACTGATAAATACTAATTTTAGTAAAAACCAAAATCACCATTTGAGATATATGAAACTAAGCACAGAAATAAGTTACCGTTACAGCACGGCTTCTGGAATTAGGCAGTTGTTCAAGGAAGTCTTGAAATACAGTAAGCCTCACTCTTCCCTTGATTTCAACAAAGCGGCACCACTCATTTGTTGATGGCTTTTCACCACTGAAAAATAGAAACATTAGAGGGAGTTAGAATATGATAACAGAATGTTAAGATGTGTGTTAGGACAAGCATTTTTCGAAAATGGAATGTGGCATACAAGTTTATATATAAAAAGGTATTAATCTGTGTTATAAATCAATAATGTTCTTTTGTTTGGCTGAAATATGGGAAAAACAAGCAACATAAGAAAAACAAACCTTTTGAAGATAGCTACAACATTTATAAGTGAATACAAATTTAACTGAATTGTTCCCACCCATAGAGAAATTGCCTTTGACTGCATAGCACATCCAGTATCAGGTATTTCAGCATCCATCTTTTCAGGGGGAAATTTGATTAACAAATCTCCCTTAGGTTGTTCAGCTGGACTCAAGATGCGAATTGATCCATTTTTGGTGATCTTATGCCAGCCTGATGATTATCTTGTGGTGATGCACACATATGTGAATTCGAACTCTGACGGAGCAGCATCACCCTCCCCTATATGATTTTTCTGTGGCTTCGACGTGTGGAAAGTTTTATCAGTAAAATTAGGATCATCTTGTGCAGTTTCAGTGGAGTGGCATTCCCAGGGTATATCAGAATCAGGGGCCTCCACGAAATCATCCAGAGACATAATTTCTGGAAGATTCTCTGTATACTTCATGTCATGCACTTTTTCCTGAATGAAAGCAGTCTTCTTGTTTGCTACGCATTCTAAATTACTCAAGAGATTACTGTTGCCAATCCCAGCAAATCCATCTTGCACAGTGTTATCAGGTTCCATGTCTCCCCTGTGTACACTTACTTCATCACCAGATTTGATTTGATCTTCAACTAATTTTGATGGAATATGAGAAGGCAAATCACCTCTGAGCTCATCACTGACCGAAATTCTATCGGTCTCCTCCACTTCAACATGAAATTCACCTTTATGTGTTTTCCTCACCAATCGTTGAATGTCCACTTCTCTATTAGGAAGAACAACCCTCTTACCAAGCTCTTCAGCTTTAGCCAGCCGCCAAGACGAAAGCTCCTTTGAAGCGAGTTCTTCAGTAGTCATTGAACATAGATATTTGGGTGTAATCTCACCAGATAAGACCCGTCCCCTCAGCACAGGATTACTTTTATCTTTCAAATTATACAAAAGTGATCTACCTTTTTCCTTGTATTTCTTACTCACCCCTCCTCATAGTTTGAACAGATCCTCTTCAATTCTAAGTGCCAAAGATTGCGCCTTTAGAATTATACCCTTCTGTTCCCATGTTACACCATCTGAAGTCTTTGTTCTTTTAAACTCAGGCTCATTCAGAGGTACAGTAGCCCCATCATCAGTATCAGAAGTTGTGGCTCTCTTTGAATTAAGAGGTGAAACGGATTCAGAAGCTCCAACGACAATGCCAGGAGCACACAGAGGCCCATGGCGTTCCATGTTTGATCCCAAAATTCCACTGCTTAACTTCTCATGTTGTTTGCTTAAGCTACCAACAGACTTGGGGCCAGTACCAGTATCAGCTTTACCTTCATTCAGGGTTATGCATGTGCTTGGTTTGTGCAATGCACCACCATCTGCATGCTTGTTCTCACAGGAAGATCTAAAAGCTGAAATATTTCCAGCAGATTTCTGCACAATCTGCTGATCAAAATCCACACACAAGGCAGCACCTAGACTCTCCCTGAACTTTGATCTCACGGTCTCAGAGTCAGACAACTGTGGATGTGCCTTCAGTAGAGGCCCATTTCGCACAAAACCCTTGCTAGCAGGTGATACCTGGGATGGGACAGGCTTCAACATCTGAACCTTGGACCCTGCCACCACCTTCTTCCCCATAGCAGACGGAGCTGGCGATGCCCGAATCACTGGCAAAGTCGGCTGGACACTCAGCACTTGCTGCGGTGGCCTCAAGGACACCCTACTCACAGGCCTCGCCCCAGGATGGTGCGACGCGTTGGGACTGGACGCACCAACCTGCGACGGCTGCCCGCCCATGGGCACGATCAGGTAGGCGCTGGTCGGCACCTGCGCCCCCAAGTTGCCAAGGCCAACCATGGCGTGGTTCGCGGGCTGCTTGGAATTGAGGGCCGCAGAGGGCAACGATCGCGAAGCCGGCCCGCTGCCCCGCGCCCGCGCCTGCTTCGGGAGCTCCATCGCTCCGCAAGAAACGCCTTCCCGTAACGCGCTAAAACGATATCAATCCACGGTTATAGCAAAAAAAAAAAATTATCAGCATTTTTTCGGACGAAAAATACACGACGCAACTGAAGCGAAATGCGGGTTTCGAGAGGGTTCGGCGGAGGACGGAAGCGCGGCGCTCACCTCGAGACGATCGCGGAGGGGCGGGATGCTGCGGGCCTGCGGCGGTGACGAGTGCGCCCAGCGAAGGCCGGACGGCGGCGGACGGGAATGCAGGGTTTGGAATTTGGGGGTTCGAACTACTCCTTCGCCGTTTCTATCCAGCGCGGAAGCAAGGGAGGAGGAAACGGCGGTGACTCCGGCGAGGACCTCCAGTTCTCGACGCCGCACGCTGAGTGCGTGACTGCCAAGGTCGAGTTCGGGGTGGAGTTGGGCCTAGAAGGCTAGAAGTGTGAGGCATGGGCCGAGCATGATTCCATCCATTCTCGTAGCCCATGGACCATGGTATCGGTCTGAAACTAAAAGCACGTTTGGCGAAGTTTAGAAAATAGATATTTCTTGAAGTGGTCCTCTATGAAAAAAAAGCATAATCACGTTTCTAAAAAACATAATCATGTTTGGATCCACTGATTTTTCTGAAATTCTTTTCAGCATCTGAAAAAAATATCTTTATATCCTTCTAGGTTTCTTATTTTTTTTATTACCATAACAAAGTCCACATGTAATGTTGACTGAATTCTACTACTCGGTCCAGTGTATAAGGCAATCACAAATGGAGATTCAGACTTTACAATATTTGATCAATAACTCAGACAATATGTTTTAACTATAATAGTACAAACTTTATATAACTAAATTTATAGATCCAATATACTATCCAATAATCATGAACAATATAATAAAAAAATAAATAAGATTGTCAAAGTCTAATTTATGAGATTGTGCCATGCCAAAATGCACCTTATAAATTAGATCTGAGGGAGTACTTCTTTTCGTACATGTTCCATTTGCATTATATTTGCATTGGAGTCTTTACTTATTTTTAACTATATTTTTTGGTAGATAGGTTGTTACAATACAAATCTATAGGATAAACACTGCATTTTTTAACCATTAAATAAAAGTGGAAGAGATTATTATTTTTCAACTTTATTTAGCAACACACTATTTTTAGGTTCCTTTTCGCACATAGAGAAATCAAAACTACCTTGTTTATTTAGGTACTTTTAATTCACTTGTAGATCAAATTATTAACATTTCATAGTTCTTAATTTAATATTTTTTACTATTATAATTTTTTTATATGGACTCTTTATTTACGCACATATGTAAATCAAATTGCTTTTATTAGTTTGAATACAAATTTTATTGATTATATTATGCATGTATCATTTGTTTAATATAAGTTATTAGATCATCATAAAATTCAACGTTGTAGGTTACTTTCTAATAATCTAGTAACACTAGGCTCACTATTCAAGTTATTGTAATGAGATATAATAGATATGTTCCATAATGATATTCATTTGATATGATAAACTATATCTTCCTTTGTAATGATATTCATTCGATGATTTATTTTTTTATTTTTTGAATTTATGCAATTTAATTTGCAACAAATTTTAGCTATACTTGTATATTTCACAATGGCTATTATTATGCATTTTATAGTTTTTAATTTATGCAATTTAATTTACACAATTTTAGCAATACCTGTATATTATACGATGGAAAGTCGCCTTCCAAAGCAACAGTGGACCTAGTCTAAAAACGGCGTAGGACGAGAAGGAAGCTTGACCCAATGCCACCTCTAGCTGCTTCATGTCATCCCTGAAACCATCACCTTAGGGCGTAGGCCGCAGCCATAGAGGCAGAGGTGCCAGACACAAACACGGGCAGAGTAGGGATCCTGATTGCCACAATCGGAACTAAAATCTCTTCTAGCTTAAAAAAAATAATGTTTTCCATAACTGTGTCCCATAAGATTCAAAGTCAAGACCTCATACACTGTCTTGTGCGTAACTTACCACTCCAGTTACACAACACATCTAACAATGAATGAGACGTTTCCTTTTGAACCAACGCATTAAGGAACATTTAGTCCCGGTTCGTAAGGGTCTACCTTTAGTCCGGGTTGGTATTACCAACAGAGACTAAATTACAAATAAGTCATTTTAAATTTTTAGAAGAAAACATCTTAAATTGACCAAAATTATTAGAAGAATTACAGAGATTTATAACATCAAATAGGTATACTATAAAAATATAATTAATAAACAATCTAATAATATTTATTATCATACATGATATTATTTTATTATATAAATTTGATCAGATTTGAAATATTGCAACTCTCCAAAAAAAATACAGGGAATAGATAGCCTTTGAATCTTAATTAACAGCTTATATAATCTAGATTTTGAATAATAAAATACTAATACATTTGGATCTTTAGATTCTACGTATGGATTATGGGTATTTAAAGGATTTAGAAGAGGAAGAATCCTGAAAAAGTTGGGGCCTCATGGATTCATGGATTGTAAGAATCTAGTCATAAGCTTTTTCTTTTATTTTTTTCCTTCCAACAAAAAAGTCCACCTCCTAGATATCCTACAGAATTTTTTAACCTAGTTTTCAAAATTCCAAGGGAATTTAAACAGGCCCTTATTATCAACCGTGTGGTGTACAAAGCACATTCCGGCTCTGGTGTTGGCAACCAACGGCGGCTGAAATGCAGTGCCCAGCACTACCTCTGTACGGGGGACGGACGATCACGAGCTAGATAACACAACAGCCCAAAAACGACAGAAGCGCCCGATTCATTTATCATCCTCTGTTTACCTGCGCGACTTAAGCCAGCGTCATCAGGGACTCAATGCCGGCCGGAGGAGACGTAGGGCAGCTGCTCCCCGCCTCGTGCCTCTTAACCAAAGACGATCGGCGTGTTCACTTCTTTGACCACTATAGTGTTTTTTTTAAGAATTTTGATAAGTTGACCGCTATAGTTGGCTGGACATAGACGTGTTGGTATCGTGGCCCCGGCCCCGCTGTCGTGCCGCCAGAAAGCAGAGAACGGTGCGGCCTCGTTGGCTCGGCGGACGCAACCATCATCCAGGTCAATTAATCTACCGACGCGCGCCCACCCTGGCACACCACGCGGGGCATCTCGTCGTCGGCGGCGCTAGCAGCCCCGTTGAAATTTGGCGGGGAAACGTGTGTGTGCGGAGACGACGTGTGCGGTGCGGGCTCGCCGCACGTTGCCACGAGGGGGCAGGGGCGCAGGGCAGGCCGTGTGGCCGGTCTCGCGTCCCGGCGTGGGTTGGCGTAGTCTAGGTGGGGGTTGGTTGGCTGATAGCCCGTCTGCCTCCACGCCTGCTATGTTCGCCGCCGTCACGGCTCAGGTAATGTTTGCCTGAGAAGCTGCGATCTGCTCAGGAGACTGGGTTTGCGACTTTGCGTATACAATTCTACTATCACCACCTATCAGAATAAGCAAACCGGTCCGATCAAAAAAAAAGAAAAAAGAATAAGCAAACCGGTACTCTTACTCGGAGGCCAGTTCGGCAGTTCGGTCGGCTTACACAGTTACACGGACGGCAGGGGAGATGTGAAAGTGACCTTTCTACTGACCTGATCTGGGCACGAGCTAGCCGGCAGTGGCTGTGGCTGTGGCTCCATCCCCCGGCCTGTGCGCGGCGAAAACGACGCGCGCCGCGGGGCTTAAAACGCCGAGGAGATCAGCGCGCCAATGCAACCAACCAACTCAATCGCCGGCCGATCGGAGCGTCGTCGTCAGCTCGATCCGATCGCGCACAGTGCATGCGTGGATCGGCGCGCTGTGCGTGCGTCTGTGTGCCTTCCATGTCGCCAGCAGGCCACCCGCACGCACGCACGCACGGCATATTTAGCAAGCAACGAACGAGCTCGCCCGTGCCTTCGCTCCATCGTGACAGCCTGAGCCATATGCATGCATGGCGACATATTCCATCGGGAGGAGGACGACCACGATCGACGAAACGGTGGTCTGGGAATGCCGACGTGTCATCAGGAACAGGAACAGGAACAGGAACGTGCCAAAAAGCGGGCTGCGCCGTGCTGTGCACCCGAGGCGAGCCGAGCCGAGCCGAGCAACCGGCAGAATTAAAAACGGGGGTTGGGCTGATGCGATGCTGATCGCTCCCGTCCCGCCGCTTAATAATTGGGCGGCCAGCCCTCTTGCCCTCTCTCGGCGCGGCGCCGGTTACCCGTTGCTTTTCAGCATAACTGCGCGGCTCGATCGACCTACTAATCGACTACTGCTAGCTGCAGCGGATCGGACCAAGTCGCCTCGTCGCCGCCGTGTGTGTCTCTCATCTGATGAGCGGTCGATCGTGTGTACAGTGTCAGGTCGTTGAGGAGGAAACAGATAACAAATCGTGCGGCGCAAGCCATTGACATGAAGTTGAAGCTAGCTTGGGGGTGGTTGTGGTAATCACTTGTCAATCCTTGGGTGCTTGTTCGTCTCATCATTTCGGTTGTTGATAATCAAATTGATGTTGTTTTTAGCAGTTTTGTTATGAGAGAAAAATATTATTTCAGTGACTGATAAGTCAAGCGAACAAGACAACTCTTTCGATGTCGTGCTAAGTGTGCTCGTAATTGTTTTGTTTTCCACGGTTACTGTTTTCTAGAGGCGTTTTTAGAGGCCTTTACCGATTATTACCACACAGAGTAGTGAGAGTACTCATGAAAAGAAAGAAAGATAATTTGGAAAGTGTTAAGCGGGCTAGCGAAATCTGATGTGTTTTTCATGTACTATTTGTGAGTTGTTAAGGAATTTGATGAGAGCATGATTAGCATGCAGCGACTACAGCCACTAACTACCTTTGGGGCTCCGCGCATCCAACCAAACCTGCTGGAAACTTTCTCAACGCACAACTCCCAGGACCCAAGTTTGGAAACTCTGCCGACCGGCAAAGAAATGGTTGTGCTTTCTTTTGTGCCTAATTAATGCATGCTCTCCTTAAACTCAAGTATAGGCGTCTTGGACGAGTCACACGACGGCCTGTTTGGCTGATAATTTTTTAGCTAGTAAGCCTGCTGATACTATTTTTTATTGTTTTGTTGTGAGAGATATATCATGACATGACGGATAAGCCAAACGAACATGGTTGATCTAGTATAGTACTACCTAGTAATTATAACCTAGAATAGATGTACTATTAAAACATTTCATGCAAAATACAGTATATAATAACAACATAAACACTAGTTATATTTTTTTTGAAAGAATTATACTAGTTATATTTTGTACATAATTTTGGTGGAATTTTAGATTGCTATGTTGATTCTAGACTTCCATTCTTTTCTCGGACGGGGAGTACGCTGATTGTCAATCGTTTTCAGCGTCCCGTGTAGGAGAACCCCCCAAGATTGAAGATTCCTCACTGACTACATCGTCATGTCCGATCCAACTGTTTTTAGAGGCTTGTATATATTATATTACTGACAATCATGGAGCAACGCCCGAAACCAGCTATCAGTAGTAGTACTACCGAACCTTTTTAACCAACTGTTGAAAAATTAAGCGAACTGAAGAAAATCTTGGGTGCTTTTGAGCATTACCTTAATCTTCCCAGCCGGAAGCTTCTGCATGCTCACGTTTCAATTCAAGACACATGCTTGATTTTTGGCAGGTCACAACTGCACAAACTCACTTACGACTTTACGAGAGGCCACATTCACGTTTAGTTTGTACTCCTTATTCTTCTACGTGATAAACACGTTTTCGGTAAAAAAAAAAACTTACGAGCGGCCACCTGCCTTCACTGTATTTAATTTTTTCGCATGTAGTGAAAATATCCGCTGTTCTGAAAAAATTAAAAATTCTGGTTTCTTTTTGTTTTTAAAGTTAAATTATTGATACATGGTTGAACAGACGGTTCAGAGCTCTGCTGCCAGGAACCTAGCTAACTCGTCGACGCCCAGTCGAACCAGTGCTTGGATCGGGAAAGAGATGTCCAACTGAAGCGTTTAAATTCTTATCTAGATCACCGTCAGTTCTTCGGCGTTGAGGGTTACATTTACTGGCAGAGTAGGGTTCAGTTCGAAGTCCAAAGCAGAAGCACCTCCGTGCTTCATGAAGATGCAAACAACGATGGACTCGTTAAGTGAAAGTGTCGTACTTTTGCCACGTCAGCACATGCACAGTGAAGAGCAATTGAGGACGCTTGTTGATTCACTTGTATGCAGAGACATTTTTGTAGAGCTCATGTTTTTAACCGTACATGTTTCGTTCATACCATATTTGAATAGTGAATGTCACAATGTGAGGACCCTTCACATGCATGGAAAACCAACCTAGGGAAATTCACTGTCAGAAAAGCAGTGAGTTTATATTCGTAAGAAAGTGCGTGAAACACATGCGGCCTCGGTTCCTTAAATTAAAAAAAAATGCTGAGTTTGGTTCCTTTTGCTTTTGGGTGACGGGCGCGCGGAGAGAATTTCTTTTTATTACCTTTGTGTGCTTTTTTACTACTTTGATAATCCACGTGTTCGTTCGTTAATTTTTGCTTTTTCTTTACTTCTTCTTTGATATAAAGTTATAAACCACGAATATAGATGATGGTTGCAGACGTACTGTAGGAGCTAAATAAGTATCTTATATCTTGTTTTGTTCCATACACGTAATCATTTTATGCATAGAATTTATCCTTAAAAATGACTTCTCTTAGATAAATAGTTGCCACGTATAATTAAAATAAGCTCTACAAAACAAACGAAGGAGAAAAAAAGTTGCATAATAAAAAGGAATGGATGATTTTATTTTCTAGTTCATAGTATATCCTCACTCTCATCATGTTTCTTTGTTTTCAAAGCCACTCTGGTTAATATTTCAACCATTGAACTTAGCTCACTGAGCAGTCAAACCTTCAAGGAAAACGCCATAGATTCTGAGCAAACGGAGTGTTTTTCTATGCTCTAAACATGCTCTAAAGTTTATACTATTTAACAAGCTTCATGTGAAACTGTTGGAGTTCTTTGATGGTTATGTTGGGTGGTGTCTTTTGTAATATATAGAGAATTTTTACGGTACTTAAGAAAAAAAATTATAATCATCCAATTAGATAGTCCTAACGCTCATAAATAAAAAGAATTAACAGACAGAAACCTAAGCGGTGCGTGGGTGCAAAAATTATGTCGGCTAGAAACTAATTCTAAATTAAAATTTAAGAGTAAAGTTGTTCCTTATCTCGTCGTGCAGTGTACAAGCACGCTCTCTCTAGATGTTAAAACTCTCTCTTCCCATGGGTTTCTCTCAAGCATCGAAATAAACCTCTACATTGACTATATATTGTTTGAAAAAATATATATTTATTAAACACTAGTAGATGTCAAATAGAAAATATTTAACTGCTTCAGTGTCTTTTATTTCTAGAGCAAAGATAAAAAGCACTAGCCTTTTGCTATATATATATATATATATATATATATATATATATATATATATATATATATATATATATATATAGTATAGTACGTACTCATATCAGAGAAGAATTTTCTTTTTATATTACTAGTATATTACCCGTGCTAACGTTACGGTGCACATTAATGTTCCAAGTTAGTTCTATCAAATTTGAAGTAAAATAAACTTCAAAATCACTTGACACGACCCGAGAGATAAAAACAAGGCATTGCATTTACTATATATTCCTATATAGTTTAAAATAAAGTGAAAGTAATACACTGTTTTTCCATGGACAAGGCATTGTATTTACTGAACCATTGCCAAAACGTCAAAACAATGATATCAAAAGACATGACATACTGAACCGTGTAACAGACAAGAACCAATTCCTGAATATTCTCCATTGAGTGATTCAATTAAGGGGGCAGCACAATCATGTGATCTCTTGCTCCATCGTTAATATCTATTCTTGATCCTTGACATGAGCGACTCTGATGATTCTCCTACACATCAAAGATCAAGTATAGGAAATACTATTCGAATGGAAATAATGCATAAATTGAATAGTACAAATACAGTAAGAATTTGCAAGGCAAACCTTGTACTGATAATATTGCTTAAGGCATAATAATATTGCCTGATCACAAATGCACTAAGAACGTGTGAGTCATAAGCAGTTGAGTTATCACTGCACTTCACTGAAACTCTGTAATAAGGAACTAATCCAAATTAACGCCTCCTTCCCACATGTATACTGATCCTTGCACTTTAATTGTATTATTCCATACTATTACCCATGAAACAATTGTTCATAAGTAATTGTTCAGTATAAAAGGTGAAACAATCATCTCCGTGAGAATCAGCTTCGATGCCACTGATCAAACATTAAAATTCCAAAAACTTACAGCAGGCGCCTCTGTGGATTGAATTGATTGAGTTGGTAGATGAGCTCATACCAACTTGTGACAGGGGAATTAGATAGGGTGGGGTGGAGTCAGTGTGTAGGCCACCTCCGTCTCTTTTTTCTTGTGTGCCCTTGCTAACAGTAGTTAGCATAGCATGGTAAAATACAAAACAAAATAAATTATATAAAAAGAACATGCTTTCGGGTGCGTTTGTCGTCACAGTTACATCATATCTCGGTTGAATTAATTCTAAGAACTCTCTCGCTAATCCAGTATCAAGGAAAAATATTAGAAAATAAAGATATTCAAATATTGTCATGTTACCATGCTAAAAACGCGTAATATGGGGCCAAAGGGAAATCATCCAAACCTGTGAATTGAGGTTCAATTCAACACCTTCGTCCATACTTCCCATCAAGCGACTCTGCATTGTTTCCAGCGAACAGGAACATGCATGCTTGTAGCCATATACAATTTAGTACGGCATTGGACCAGAGATAAGCATAGAAAGTTGATTGTTATAGGAACGACAATAACCTTTTTATGACTTGGCCAACTCAAGAGTAAAGTCAAACAAATAAAATCCAAGTGGTCTGAGATTTTAGCCACTATAACCTAAAAAGACTGGATTTTTTTTTTGCCAATTTCAGAAATTAGAAAAACCTAGCAGCAACGTCGGTCTAGCAGGGTTTTTGTGCCAGCTATCTGCTCCCTGGCCTCTGAACTGCAGCAGAAAGACAACTCACACTTATTAGATTTGTTTCCAGTGGCGTACGTACCTGTGGACGATTGAAGAATGGAACAACCAGATCGGTGTGCACGACCGTATACCTGTGGCGCTGTGCCATCGCTCAAACGTCCACCTATGGCGTTGCGCCATCTTTGAGTTATCGATTGAAGAATGGAACAACCAGATCGGTGTGAACAACCAGATCACCGTAGCGTTAGCCTCTATTCCCTTGGCGAGGGAGATGATGATGGGGGCACTTATCCGCCGCCATGAATCCTCCGTGGAGTACGTAACTTGCCGCTGCCGCTGCCAGAGATCGCAGCGAGGCCAATTCCCTTGGCGAGGGAGATGATGATGGGGGCACTGATCCTCACCTATCCGCCGCCATGAATCCACCGTAGAGTACGTAACCTGCCGCTGCCGGTGCCGGAGATCGGGGAGAGGGTCGCGGGCGTGAATCGTTAGCGTTAGTACGTAACCTAGGGCGGGCTTGGATGGTATGTAACCTGCCGCTGCCGGAGATCGGGGAGAGGGTCGCGGGATGGTGGAGAGGTCGGGTGGGTGAGAAGCCTGGGACAAACATCGCGTGTGAGCTCTTAGATTTGATGTCGAAGTTTCGTGAGCCCTTGATTTTAATAGAGTGAAATTTCTGTGTGTAATTCTTTTGGTGCACGAAGGTGAAATTCTTCAGCGGAACGTTAGTGTGGATGAACCTAGATATATTTGAAGTGTTCAATTATAATGGAGATTTTTTTCTCCCGGATCTGCTCAGCTCAGCAACGGGAAGCATCGCATGCATGCATGGCCAGCCCAGGGCAGTAGGCCTGGCTCTATGTCTATACCTATACCCCACGTTTCAGTTCCGTGACCTTCTCCGATAGCGGGGAGCAGTGGGCAGAATCGTCATTCGCCGCCTCCCTGGACTCCATGTTTTAAAAAGGTCGCGGTGCCAGCCAGCGGAGAAAGAGAGGTCGACCGGCCCCGGCCCCGCCCCCACCGCAGCGCCACCGAAGCCGCCAAACACCACCACCTCCACATCCGCCAGAAGCCTCTCCCTCCTTCCCTCCCCCCTCATCGGCGCGCGCCAATGGCCGCGTGGTGAAGCGCACCCGACGGACGAAGCAGGCACCAACAGCCAAGCCGCCGCCCTCCCGCTGCCGCGGAAGGTTCGTTCGTTCCCTTGTGCGCCCCCGCCCGCATTCCGTGCCCCTTCATCATTCATAGGTTCGTGGTGGGGTTGGGTCTATTCCTGGTCGGATTGCCTGGGCGCGGCCGCCATGTGGCTATTCCACCGGATAAGCTGTAA
This sequence comes from Microstegium vimineum, assembly GCA_022036555.1. Lineage (NCBI taxonomy): Eukaryota > Viridiplantae > Streptophyta > Magnoliopsida > Poales > Poaceae > Microstegium > Microstegium vimineum. Next base: position 12,439,617 of record CM039125.1, on the reverse strand, counting down.
AAAGGTCCGGCTAACGTACGGGGCGAGACAGCTGGGGTGAATCGCGGGAATTCAGGATCCTTGCCCCGGTTGGATGGATCTCGAGTTCAGGAAACCTTGCGCCCCCTCTTTCTTCTCGTTTGCGCCGCTAGATTTGGGGTTGCCGCTGCTTCTTTTCTTGGCTTCTCTCTCGTCCTTGTAGTCCTGGGTGAGTTTTTCTTTTCTTTTTTCCGTATATATATATGCGTTTATTTCGTCTCATTTTTTTTTCTGTACTTGAGCGAGCGGGTTGGTTTGACCGTCGTTTTATCCGCGTACTTGCCTCGCAAGCTCTGGCCATTTGTTCATTGTACCCCCTGATGCGCCTTTACTGTGCAGCAAATCTTGCTTTTTTGGGGTTGCTTAAATTGGGTAAACGAGCAGTTTTTTTTTTTGTTTGGTTTTGTGGTTTGCGTTTGATGCTAATGCTGTTCTCGTGCTGAATCAGGTTGGGATCCAGGAGGATTCAGACAGGTGCCATTCGATTTGATTTGGGGCGGAGTACTCTCCCATCCATGGCCGCTTCCATCGCGGCCTCGTCTTTCTTTCCAGGGTCGCCGGCGCCGGCCGCTCCTAAAAACGGCCTTGGGGAGCGCCCAGAGAGCCTGGACGTCCGCGGCGTTGCGGCGAAGCCGGGAGCCTCGTCGAATGCCGTGAGGGCGGGCAAGACGCGCGCCCACGCTGCCGTCCCCAAGGTGAACGGTGGGGGCAAGTCTGCCTTGGCGGATGGGGAGCACGACACCGTACCTTCCTCGGTCCCCAAGACTTTCTACAACCAGCTTCCGGACTGGAGCATGCTCCTTGCGGCCATCACGACCATCTTCTTGGCCGCCGAGAAGCAGTGGACGATGCTTGACTGGAAGCCCAGGCGGCCTGATATGCTCACTGACACCTTTGGGTTTGGCCGGATCATACATGATGGGCTCATGTTCAGGCAGAACTTCTCCATTAGGTCGTATGAGATAGGGGCGGATAGGACGGCATCTATAGAGACGCTGATGAACCATTTGCAGGTAAGTATTTGTTATTTTTTAGATTGTTGTGGCTAAGGATTGGACGATGAAAAAGTTTGGATTCAATCCAGGAAACGGCACTTAATCATGTGAAGACCGCTGGGCTGCTAGGTGATGGATTTGGCTCCACACCAGAGATGAGTAAAAGAAACTTGTTCTGGGTGGTTAGCCAAATGCAGGCCATCGTCGAGCGTTATCCATGCTGGTATGGTTTGCAGCATCGCATGATCTTGTTTCATTTTTTGTTTTTTTAATCGTGATTTGAGCTTGAAATAAGTTGCACCCATGTGGCTATCTACGGAGACATAGAATGGTCAATGATTACAGCTTTTCCTCAGTGCTGGGTATTGAGTGGTTAGTTGAATGGGGTTTTCAAGTTGTTTGGCAATAAATGTGAAAAGAATGCTCCCTGGTGTTCTTTGCACTGTTTGACAATAACTTGTTAGTTGGGCCTATATAGTTTTCAGCACTTGGTGCCATAGTTGTATGTCGCTGTGGGCAGTTCCTCTATTATTAATGCAGATACTCTCATTGAACCTCTTGAAGTCTTGATATATTTTCATATGGTAACTAACAGATACTAGGAAGTTTACCTTCTGTGAAGTGTGAACTGAAGATGATCCCTCATCTGTTATGTGTTCTAAGTCGCTCTTCTATTCTTCTGCAGGGGTGATACCGTTGAAGTAGATACATGGGTTAGTGCTAATGGTAAAAATGGAATGCGTAGGGATTGGCATATACGTGATTCTATAACAGGCCACACGATACTGAAGGCAACAAGGTTCAAATCTCTGCCACACTGATATATTTGTACCATTAATCAATTTTATTAAATGTTTATTTCTACCAACTGCCATGTTATGATTGGCGTTGCATTTATATATATATTTTTTCTGCTCAAACTACGAGCAACTTGGTTACAAGGCATCCTGTTGCATTTTTTTTTCTAATTTATTTCTTTGTGCAGTAAATGGGTTATGATGAACAAACTTACTAGGAGGCTTGCAAGAATTCCAGATGAAGTGCGGACTGAAATAGAGCCATACTTTTTTGAGCGTTCTGCTATTGTTGATGAAGACAACCGCAAACTTCCAAAACTGCCAGAGGGTCAAAGCACTTCTGCTGCTAAATATGTGAGGACAGGCCTGACTGTAAGTAACTGAATTAATATTTAGATTAGATTGCTAGTCTGTTCATATAGTTTTTTTTTCTTTGCTTTTTTTATATATAGTTTGCGGTCTGTTTTATGCAGCCTCGGTGGGCTGATCTTGATATAAATCAGCATGTCAACAATGTTAAATACATTGCGTGGATTCTTGAGGTAATTTTTTTATGATGATATGCATCTTTGTTCTACTCTTCTGTATTTCTTTTTTAGAGACTGATATAGGTAATCCAGCACATTGATGACCTGCTATTTTAGTATTTGTGCTTTATTTGAACTATTTTATTCCACACTCAAGTACCCTAACAAGAATCATTTGTCCAAATTGTCTTTTATCCTTCTTTGAGGTCGCCTAATGTGTTATGTTGGGTATTCCATCCTGGTTTCTTTTGTGGAGCTGACAATTATGTGCAAACAGAAACCAATTCTGTTCTATCCTGATCTGTTGCTCAGTAAATCAACTGCTTGTAGGAAGATAATGGCCATTGGAATGTGGGTGCCTGTTTGAGGGGGGGGGGGGGGGGGGGGGGGATTCTGTCATTGGTAATGATTAGGTGCCCTATCTATTCCTTAAATTATCAAATACAATGGCTCATCCCATGATATATATTATTTAGGAGGTATCGTTTTTTAACTTGGTCATGACAGCAAATGCACAAGTTGGACAAGGAATGCATCTCCCGAGATTTTAGTACATTTGGTTGGTCACCTAGGCACCTAACAATGTCACTGACTCATGTTGCTTTCCGTGCAAGAGCAGCCTGTTTACAAATCAATTTAGTCTTTCTTTGCTCTAAACTACACAGAAATAAGATGCCATAGACATGTACTTGCTTGCTTGATGATATGCCATGTGTTGTTGGCTGGTCTTGGCTACGGTTTGGAGACAGTTATCATTTGGTTTTCCTTCCTGCTTCATTTATTGGCAGTTCTTCTCCTGTATTAATTAGTGGGGGCTCTGCTATTTGGTCAAGTGATATAAACCTAAACTGGATCGGAAAGAATAAAAACAAAGAAGACCGATTAGCATATTAATTAGTGCCTTGTATACAAAGACTTTTTACCCACATCTGCAATTAACCTTACTTTTATCTTTGCCTCAGAGTGCACCGATCTCTATTCTTGAGAATCATGAACTGGCGAGTATTGTGCTGGATTATAAAAGGGAGTGTGGCCGGGATAGTGTGCTGCAGTCACACACCTCTGTGCACACGGATTGCAACAGTGAGTCTGGAGAAACGACCTTGCACTGTGAGCATGTGCTGAGCCTTGAATCAGGTCCGACAATGGTGAAGGCCCGGACCATGTGGAGGCCTAAGGGAACCAAGGCCCAAGCAACAGTGGTTCCATCTTCATTTGAATTGTGTGAGATGCTCGTGATGGTGATTTTGGCAGCAAACTATTTGGTAAAAGATCAGAAGGGTTACTACTGTCCTCTATTGGAAGATAATCACACAAGGCAAGACCTAAACTAATGTAATTATGAAGTGTGAAAAATAGAGGAGATACAAGTGTGTCACAATGGAGGAGACAGAACCGGGGAGATCGAATACAAAGGAGGCTTCCTGTGCATGGTTTGTTTCTGATTTTCCTTTTGAATTCTTTCTTATGACAGTCTTCGGTCGCACAAATGGTGTTGTAAGTATTGATATGTAGCTACAAATGTATGAAGGGGAGCGAGTCCTTCCCGTTCCTTCTGGGGCTATGTCCATATGTTATAAGCCCCTTGAAAACAGCTTTGTCGCAGCCATATTCATCCAGAGAATTTTAATCTCGTATATTGTATCTGCTGATATTAAAATGTGATATTATTACTCTTCTCCAGACTGATAAAGCGTGTTGGACTTGCATATTAGTTCTTTGAATTGACGAGAAAAGAGAACAAAGTGAATTTTACATCTGATTCCGTTTACGAATGGCTGAATTTGTGCTATGGAGGCTACTAGAAGACTAGTCATATGTGATGTTTGGATTCTAAAACTGTCTTTGAGGAATTGTTCTTATTGGTGGTTCAAGTTAGGTTACCAAAGTTACAGAGGGGACCTGCGATTCTGCGAATCATTGAGCTGGTTAATGTTCATTGATTGGAGTGGCTAATCGATGTGCCACTTTTCTAAACGACTTGTTTGGAGTAGAGAGTAATTATATTTTCCTAGTGTGTTCAGGGCAGCAACAGGCACGCTGACAGAACATCGCTTTAGCTCTTTGTTTGAAAGCACGTGTTATTTATACTAATCCATAGGTATTGAAGTGTATTGGAAAGAGTGTCACATGTATTGAAGTGTATTGGATGAAAATTAGACTAAATTTTACTTTTTTTTTTCGAACAGAGACTAAGTTTTACTTTAATCTACTCCAACGCAGGTAGATTAAGATAGATGCATGATCCATATGGATTAAAGTGTATTAGATGACAATTAATCAAGTTTTATTTTAATCTACTTCAATCCACATGGATTGAGATGAACATAAGTACATAAATAAGGACTTAAACTATATTCTTTCTGGTTCTAAATGTCAGGTGTTTTACTGGCCAAATTTTCATGCGATTCAAAGACAATATATAGTAATTCATATGTCAGTTCATTCTAATTAGGAGGACTAAACGTAAATTAATTACAAAACTCGTGGCTAATATTAATCTATGATTAGCGTATGTTTACTATAGCACTACATTGTTAAATCATGGACTAATTAGTCCTAATAGATTTATCTCACAAATTAGTCTCTATTTATATAATTAGTTTTATAATTAATCTATATGTAATACTCTTAATTAGTGTTAAACATGCAATGTAATAGGAATTTTGTTGTTGGTGTATCCAAACGCCCCTGACGAGCTCCGATGATATAGTTAATAACAAAAATAGCAATTCGGAGTGAAAACAGAGGGAGATGAATCTACGAGAGAGGCCAAGATGCTAGAGCTGCGGTGAAACGATTGTCTCATAAAGTTAGGCAGATTGACATGGGTAAACTCAGTCTTGTCACCAACTCACCATCACGTGCATCTTCTCACTGTTTTCGCTCCGAAGAAATGGACCATCAAGAAATTATTAGAAAAAAATCAGAAAGTCCTTTAGTGGACCCCGAAAATGAAAACGGAGGCCATTGCCTCGTTAAACGAGCACGCCGAGACCAAAACTGCGTTGTTTGCCTTGCCTCGTCTATCCCATGGTCTCAGTGACCTAGTTAGCTAGGTGGACAGGTGGATTTAGCTTAAGGTTAAACTATAATAGATTGACTATTTATAATCATGGAAATTACATATAAATTATTTTATAATTTATTTTACATTTATAGTGGACTATCATTGCTCTAGATCCTAGCTACGCCACTTCATGGTCTCTTGATGATACTTTACAACAACACGGATGGTGGTCTCTTCATGCAAGTGGTCACAGCCGGCCGCGGGGATAGACCATGGCTTTTGTCGTTCTCCGTGACTGATTTGACACCTAATTTATACCTCCTCACATCGCGTGGCGTAAAAAACAGATTATTATAATGTGGTTAGGATTGAAATTGTACGCATGAAATTAGACGTGGATGTCAACTGTCAGCTTTAACCACATTTTAATTCAAAAAATATGAATATTGATTCAAATATTGGAATACGAATACAAAACATATGTCTTGGATTCGGATTTTTATTCGAATACTTAGTCAAGTCAACTCAAAATATATATCGTTAAATTTAACATACAAGAATGAAATTTTACTACTAAGTACATTGTTAACCAAAGTGAATTGAATGAAAAAAACACATTTAGTTATCTCTAATAGTGAAGTAAACTAAACTATAATAGATCATATTGAATAAAATAATAGATCAAGTGAAAAAATTGAAATAAAATGGTAGAAAACAAATAGCCATTTTACTTTATCATTACTATTCGAATTATAAAATTATCACACATGTAGAGATAAAACATTTCTGTATATAACATAGAAATGGATTGCACATAAAAATAAAATAGTTATTAATATATATTAATTAATTGAATATATCAATGAATCAATCTACATTATTTTTTAATCTAAATATTTATTATAAAATTATATTTACATAAAATAATTTACATCAATAATTAAATAAAATAAAGTATTAAAATAATTTAAAAGAAAAAAATATATTAGGATTAAATTAAATTAGAAAAGTACTAAAATTAAATTAATCTTTATGTATCATTAATAATTTAAATTAACAATAAAGTTATTTATAGATATACTATTAAATAGGTTCCATGTATTATTAGTAATAATAAAATTAAATAATTATTCACATAAGACTTTTAAGTAGGTAGGTTAATAATACCTTATTTTCTATACAAATACAAATAGTGTTGGATATTACAGATCTAAAATCGGATAGAGAAAAAACACTGAGTAACAAATTTAGATACATCCACTTTGGCTTTCATTTTAAAACGAATACGAATACGAATATCTATATATGCAGTTCGAATAAATACGAATGCAGATAATTCATATATTCATTTATATATTTCCATCCTTAACCATAAGGGCTTTTCGGAGCAAGGACTCCTTAAAAAGTAAAATAATAACTAAAACAATATTGTCATAGATTATCCATCCCTAGAAAAGTCGTTCACGGAGGGATTGGAGTTTTTTTTTTCAAATTAGACTTTAACGAGGATATGACCGATTAGCTTTGGTGAATGGAGTCAGTCCAGCAGATGGTAGAATTTGATCCACTCTGGGATCTGATGCAGTTAACTGATCTGGACGACTGGATTACATGAAGTGGATTGTTTCATGTGAGTTCACCACTAAGAGTTTGTTTGGTACAACTCAGCTTCACTAATGAAAACGAAACTGTTTTTTTAGAAAATAGTTTTATAAACAACTTTGACCTATTTTGAAAAAAATATTTGGCAAAACAGTTTCACCAACAATTTTATGCATGCATGTAAGATAGAAAAGAGGGAGAGAGTTGAGATAAGCTACTATTTTCAGCTTCATTTGAGCTGTTTTTTTTATCAAACACCTATTTTCAAAACAGCTTCACCCATAAAACTATTTTTCTCCCCTCTCATATAAAGATGAAGTGGGATGAAGCTTAAAAAGTAGCTTATTCCAGCTCTCTGTCACATTTCTCTCTCATATTAATGCATAAAGTTGTTGGTAAAGCTGTTTTGCCAAACACTTTTTTTAAAATAGTTCAGCTTCACCTAGAGAGTTGCTCATAAAGCTATTTTCTTAAAAAAACAGCTTCACTAGTAAAATTAAGTTGTACCAAACGAGACCTTCATATCTTTATGAGGGAAAAAAAAACTGTTTCACTCGTGAAGCTGTTTTGAAAAGAGGTGTCGATATCTGTCAGGCCCTAAATCGCATATACTAATATTATTGACACAATTCAAATGATGTACTGCTCCTTCAACGCATCCTCAATCTGGAGTGCCGAGAGTACACACAAGTCGGCGGAGACAGCAGTTCTTCTGTCATCCAACACGTCGGCGTCGCCCCTCCGCTGCTCAACCCTCTGCTCCTCCCGGCTACAGGCGCGTCTGCGCCGCCGTCCGCCCACCGCCTGTACCACCCCTCCCCTCGCGCGAGCCGCCGGCGGCCCATCTCTGCGCGCGTCCCTCCCTGCGCGAGCCGCCGCCGGTGCGTGCCTCTCCTCGGCGGTAGGCGCCGCACCTGCCCTGCGCGAGTCGCCGGCGCCGCTCCTCCCTCCCGTCGGCGACGGCCCTCTTCTGCACGAGCCCTCCGCTGCCATAATCAGGATTGCCAAACACCCTGAGACATAGATTGCGAGTTTCCAATAAGCTGAAACAAACAGGGCCAGCTCACCTCGCCGCCGCGGCCATTTACCCTGCCCGGCGCCCGCGGCCGTGGATAGATAGATCGGTGATTAGCGGGAAACTCGCAGTAGGAGCAGAGGGGATGGTGTTCGGTCAGGTGGTGATCGGCCCGCCGGGCTCCGGCAAGACCACATACTGCAACGGCATGTCGCAGTTCCTCTCCCTCCTTGGCAGGTACATACGCCACCTAGTTCTTCACTACTGCTTCGGTTGTCCCTCACAAGCTGCTCTAGCTAAGTGGAAGTGGAATGCGCTTGGCCTTGACTTACTTCATTACTTGTTATTGCATATATTACTTGCCTGGAGACACGCTGTGTGATTCGATTAGTAACTACGGGAGTCAGTAATAGTGCCCTCCTCTTAGCATCTCCAACAGTTTGCCAAAATTCACTTGACAAATATCATGATTTGGCAACTTACTAAAATATATGACAAGTGAAAAAATGGACTATCTCCAACAATTTGATATAATTGTTTGGCAAATCTTTGACAAACTTGCATCAGGAACCCTAAAAGTGAAACAAAATTAGTTTTTATGCCCTTCCACCTCTAGCAAACTTGCATCACAAATCCTAAGAGTGAAACAAAATTAAGTGCCCTTCCACCTCTACGTACGCCGGCGATGCGCGCGCGTATATATGCGTGTGGAGGGGGCAGATTTCCAAGTTGCTAAAATTTGCCAAGTTGGATGCCAAACTGTTGGAGGGGTGATTTTTTTAGTTTTGCCAAAAAATAAAGGATAGCAAGTGGGTTTGACAAATTATTGGAGATGCTCGGTTGATTGCGAATGTTAACTGGTACCATATTGCTGGTGCCAGAATTTGTGCTTAGAGTTTAAACTTCACCCTTGGCTTTGTTTTGGTTGGACTAAAGTTGAAGTTGATGATTTGCTCACACGGATTGCTTCCTTTATGTGTTTTATTTTTTGTTTTTGCAGGAAAGTTGCGGTTGTCAATTTGGATCCTGCAAATGACGCGTTGCCGTATCATTGACTCCTTGAGCACCACCATCCTTTGTACTCACTTTCTTATATGTCTTACTTATAACATACTCTCTCTCCTTGATGTTCTCTAGTCACAGTTGAAAATTTTCCTTGACAGCGATAATAGATATTGATGGTTAAGCCTACCACTTGTATCTTACTTTATGCTTTACTGTTCGCTGTCTAGCATTTGCCGGCTTGCCTTAGCATCCTTGTAAGCATTTGCTTTAGTAGGTGGCTGCATCCTTTGCTATATAAGCAGGAGCAGACCAACCCTAGGATGTATCCTGAATTCTACTTTCAATCCAAGCGGCCAACCGGGCAAAGCTGCCCTCTGGCTTTCCACTGATCCATGTGTGGCATAAACATTGAGGACATCATAAAACTCAGTGATGTCATGTCTGAGCATTCGCTTGGCCCTAATGGAGGTTGTTCCTGGTCCTCTATTGCTGTTCAGTAACCTACCTGCTTTTGTTCTAATAATATAGCTTCTTTCTCTGTGGTGTTAAAATCTATGTCAGGGCTTGTGTATTGCATGGATTACTTGGAGAAGAATATTGACTGGCTTGAAGAAAAACTGAAGCCTCTTATTGAAGGTGAGTAATGAATACCTTTCTGAAGTTTGCACATATGTTCAGTGGCAATAACTGTGCAATTGTCATATCCCAAAAGGGCAGCGTCTGATGGAAAAACTTATAAATTGGCAATATCAATAAATTTGTTACTACCTCCGTCCCTAAAAGAATGCAGCTATGGAAACCGTGCTGGTCATTGTAGCTCATGTTTGACCAACTTTATATTAAATAGTACTCCCTCTGTTCCAAATTATAAGTCACTTTGACTTTTTTGGTACATCCATTTTGCTATGTACCTAGATATAATAATATGTCTAGATACATAGCAATATGGATGAACCAAAAAAGTCAAAGCGACTTATAATTGAAACGGAGGGAGTATTAGTATTTATGTCTCTAAATAATTTTATTATGAAAATATATTCTATAACTAATCTAATGATATTAATTTTATATCACGAATGTTAGTACTTTTTTATATAAATTTGGTCAAAGTTTAAACTGTTTGACTTCTCGAAAAGCGAGAATTGCATTCTTTTAGGGATGGAGGTAGTATTTTACATTACACAGGGATTTCCATGTGGTTGGACTGAACCAATTACATACTAATAGACTAATCATCCAACCAGGATCAGAATTAGAGATTTAGAGTTAGAATTTTATAAACCATATTCTGTTATCCTGAGGATTGCATCTCAGTTTAAAAGTATTTCTGCTGTTTATTGTGCTATTTCTGAGTGTTCAGAGTCATAGACTTATAGTAGGTGAGCACTAAACGTTGTAAATGCTCATACTGCTCAAATATTGACTTGCAAACTTAACATTTCTGCAGATCACTATCTGTTATTTGATTTTCCGGGCCAAGTGGAACTTTTCTTCCTTCACTCAAATGCAAGAAGTGTTATTAATAATCTCATAAAAAAGATAGACTTGAGGGTATGCATGTGTTCTTGGTCCTATCTAGATTGCCTTAATGCTAATGAACTAGATTGTTTAATGTTTTTTTTCTGTATTCTGCAGCTGACTGCTGTGCACCTTATTGATGGTCATTTATGCTGTGATCCTGGAAAGTATGTGAGTGCTTTGCTTCTTTCACTGTCAACAATGCTACACATGGAATTGCCACATATCAATGTCTTGTCAAAGATCGACCTAATTGAAAACTATGGAAATTTAGGTATTGTGCCTTCGATATTCTTGTCATTTGAACGTTTATTGTTGCTCATGGAATTTGATGTCCATACCATATTTGTTAATACTCCTATGTCTTTGTAGTATTTATTAATTATTATTCATCTTATTCATTGGCAGCATTCAACCTTGACTTCTACACTGATGTCCAAGATCTTTCTTATTTGCAATATCATCTTGATCAGGATCCTCGCTCAGCCAAGTACAGGTGAATTTCTGAACACAAATGTTACTGCAACAACTAGAAGTAAGTGTACTTCAATTTGCTGAGAATTTAAAATTCATAATTTTTAAGTCTTAATATGTCTCCAATTCACTTGACCAAATACTGAGACAAATGCAGTACCTACTTACTAGTTCTTGCCCCCTTGTGAGTTCAGTTTTAGATGCCATCTAATGTATAGATAAAATTCTTGCAGTCACCCTGTTCCACGAGATTTATTAAGTTTTATTGGAGCAAAGGTGGAAATCTAGAACTGGGTTCAGGATATGTTACTGTTTCAACATATCTAAGTTGCTAGTGGATAATTCTTCATTCATTGCAAATCAATGACTACTGTTCTTGTCCACCAATATGACCTTCAGATTCTGTAACCTGTATTCTCCTAAACAGCTGACAGTGATATATACCAATGTCATTGGTCATATGCTAAGATTTGTATTACCTGTTTTCAATGTGGAACTTTTGCATTGTCCCATTTATAACCTTTTCGAGTGAACCTGCTAACAGGAAACTGACTAAGGAGCTCTGTGATGTGATTGATGATTTTGGTTTAGTCAATTTTTCAACTTTGGACATCCAGGTCTGTATTTGAAAGACTATTAAAATTTATTTTATCATTGTCTTAGTTCTTAAAAGCTTTTGTGTCCTCCTAGGACAAGGAAAGTGTTGGCAATCTTGTGAAGCTGATTGACAAGAGCAACGGATATATATTTTCTTCTATTGACAATAGTGCTGTTGAGTTTAGCAAAATTGCGGCAGCACCTCTTGATTGGGACTACTACAGATATCCTTTACTTGTTCTTTTATTATTTTTTGCAAACAAGTTGTTTACCATCTGTTATTTCTATGTCGTCTTCAATGGCCAGAGCCCCAGATGCACACTAGGTGTAATATACTGACACTATGGACCAAACATTAGACTTTCTTTGCAGATCAGGCGTTTGCATGCCATGAAATTTTGCACCAATCTTGTGGTGACTGGATCGCAAGTCAAACCATAAGAATTTGCAGTCAAGTATGCTGATTTATCAGCAGCTTACTGTTTCTGTGTTGGGTTGTGGAATCTGGAGTAATATTTCTGTGTTACGTATGCCTCAGAATATATACTCTTGCATGTGGTCTTGTGCACCAATATCTTGCAAATTGTCTTTCTTTCCTTGACGTTTGTGGATACAACAGCAGAAGTGCAGGAGAAGTACATGAAAGATGATGAGTTCGTGCAACAGACAAGCAGGATGCAATGAATGAGGCTGGCGGTGGCGTCCCAACTTTTGTAGCACGTCGAGAACTTTGGGTTGCTAGATGTTCGCAAAAAAAAAAAAACTTTGGGTTGCTAGAATGACGTGAAACCTTTCTGAACCCATGTAGCTCAGCCGTAGATGTTTTCTGAAGCTGCTTGCTAGAATGCTAGTTGCCTGATGTGTAGTAGTACTGTAGTAGAAATGTAGAATGCACTTCATATGGCTGATTCTAAAAAAAAAAATCATATGGCCTCCTGTTTTGTTTTAGCTTGTGGACTAAGGCTGTGTTTGGTTTCATTTGCCACCGGCATTTGACAAAAGATTTGCCATTTAGTTTGGTGTTTGGATGACTTAGCAAATGATTGCAGGATCTGTCCCAAATGACTCTTTTGCCCATCATAAATGACATGCAGTTGTATTTGCCAAGTTGGATGGGTGAGGATAATTTGTCCGGCACAGACTCTCAGGTGCATTTGCCACAATTTGCCACTCTATCATGGCAATTGAAAAACGACAAAACATTTATCATTTGTCAAGTTTTGCCAAGAATGTTTGGATGCATTTGCCAACAAAATGGCAAAACGTGTCATGACAAATGTTTTGCCAATACCTAAGTGATATATGTGTTCGTTGTTTAGTTCGCCCTTATCCAATCTCAGATTCTTCAGCAAGTACTAGAGTTTGTCAGGCCCGAAAATGCCAGTACTGTTAATTGATTGCGAGCTCTCGCTTCGAGTGGGACCCATCGTTAAATGCCCGAGTGCTCGTCGTCGACCTTGAGGCGATCGTCGGCCTCATGTGGACGGATAACTACATGCCGGTACTCTTCCTCACGCCGACGTTCAGCGGCGAGCTCGAGGCCATGTTCCCGGAGGAGGCCGTGTTCTACCACCTCGGACGGTGTACCTCTTTCACCCGACAAACCGCGTGTGGCAGTGGCACGCCATAAAGAGCTACTGCCACTCCAACCTTGCCGGCGTCGGCGTGCGGATCAGGGTGTTTGATAAGAAGCAGCCGCCGAGTTTCGTACAGGACCAGCGTCTTGTGCCTCGGCGACGAGAAGCTCCTCCCGGAGACGGACGCAGCAGCAGGCGGCAATGGCACGTCCCCGCGCGGCATCCAGGTGACGTCGCTGAGCTCGTGGTACTACAACCGGATCAGAGAAGAGTACCGCGGCAGGATCGCCGGCGGCAGCTGTGGCGCGACGCGGCACGCCATGAGCGAGATTTTACCTGCTCAGCAAGTCAGCATGCACGACGTGCTCGTCACCAGCGGCTACTCCACGTTCGGACGTCGCGCAGGGGCTCGCAGCAGTGGCATTAGTATTTTGACTTCTAGTGGAATAAGTGATGACCCTTTCAAACTCATCCGCAGGCATCATCCTGCTCAAAGCAGAAACAAGGGCAGACAACACCACACAGTTATCATCCGACCCCCCCCCCCCCCCCCCCCCCCTAGAAATGCATGCCTTCAACTTCAATAATGCTGGAGTATAGAATACACATAACAAAAATGTTCGGTTAAACTGAAATTTGCGATCAAAGTATCACATATGTAATATGCATCCTGACCATTTGTGTGCAGCTACCAGGTCAAGCACATGAACTCTACATCATTTGCCTGGCCACCACCATTTCCTTGGAGCCGGTGGAGGTGTAAGGATGTCTAGCATGGTCTCCTTCTCCCTTGGAGTCAGTGGTACCCCTCGGACCATGTTCAGAGCCATAATGTGAACATTTGTCCTCTGCCTGTGCTTTTGGTAAGCCCAGATGCCAGCTGCTATACCACCCACAATGACCTGTACAAAATGAACTCAATCAGAAGACCAAATGCTACTTCTCAGGTTCAGATCAGCAGATTTCAGGGGATTTGATGAGGAGTAGAACATGCCATACAGTTATGTCAGACAAATGGAAACATGTACAAAATGATAGATTCTTATTAGGGCTTACAGGTGAAAGCCATATCCCAGCAGTCTGAAGATCAAATTTAGGGGCATACAGTACTGTCTCCCCATAATCATGCTCTAGTTTCTTGTAAATCTCTTTATCACTCTTTCCTGCTTTTATTTCATCACGAATGACCTGCAAAATGTAATATCGTTATTGTCTGACAGAAAATATCACAGTAAAAAGTGATGATGTCAAATTATCATTACTACTGAATGCATCTTTTTCCTGGCTGCCATACATTTAATAAATATATATACAAAAATATAGCAGAGGAAGAAAAAGAAGCACATATAGTGCTAAACATCTGGTTAGATGCTTTTAGTTAATCACCAATGTAAGTTCTCTTAGACTCTCTTTATTTTATAAAGGTTTTTCCACTGTGGGGATCCCCCACAGTTTTTGCCTTCAAAAAAGCACTAGCATGGGAACTTTCAAGAAGTTTCGACCTTGTTGTCAAAACTTTAGTTGCAAAAAGAATCTTAAAATCTAAGCACTAGTTTACAAAACAGGAGTTGACAGGTGCTTCAAATATGAGGAATCCAAAGTTTGAGACATTGCTTGTGATAGATTCGGTACCATTGTCTAAAATGTGATGAGATGTTTGCTGGGTTCTTCGTTTTCTATAAATATTCAGATTTAAAGGCGTTTCTGAAAGCCAGTAAATTTATAAGGAAAGTTATTTAAAAAACAGATGATTATTCCAAAACATAATCCATTTGACAAAATCAAGTATTTAATAGCTACATCATTCCAATTTCGAACAAGTCGGCATCTTTTGATGCAATGAGATCTCAGAAGCAAACATATGACAGTCACAGTATCATGCCTGATAAATTAAGTTTCAGAATGGCTAAAATTAGCCCAGTTAACAACAGTTCATTGTCCACCAAGAAAAAAGGTTAACCCAGTTATTCAAGGTAAAGGAATAGACAATTATGGATATTGGAAACCAGAGATGACCAAGCAACACAGCTGTATTGAGCTATAATGAATAGTGTGGAAACTAATAAATTTCGATATCCAAGATGTAATTCTTACTTTGCTTCAAAGCAATGGTTGGAAAGTTGAAATGGAACACAGAAAGGAGCACATAACAATATCAGCAAATCTGATTTATCCAGCAAGAGCCTTGCAAACAAGTCACCCAAAGTTTAAGAAGTTAGTACCTTCCTAAGCAGAATAGCAACATCAGCCTGTGAATCTTCAATTGATTGGCTACCACACTCAGTGCATCGAACATTGTGGCTTATATTTCTTGCACGATTTTCAATGATCTGCCTCTGCTTGACGTCTTCCTCAGCTGCCATAGTAAAATTCAATGTGCTTGATTCGTATTACAGCGGTCAGTTAACAAGGGATATAGAGCCTGAAATAAAAGAAATTAAGCAAACAGGTAAAATTAATAAGCTATGACATGACAAGAGCTGCACAAAACCAAATTGCATCATCTCTTGTCCAAAAAGAACAGTCAACTAAACCGTCAATCAGGAATACCAAATAACATATCCTAACCACCTATCCTTGACTAACAAAGTTCAACAGATTACATCTGACCAAGCAAGTGTTGACACAAGAGAAGATATGACCATCAATTTGGTGAGGGAGCGCTGCAAATGTGCATTTGCGCCAGAAATTTACAAAAGCACAAATGCACACATGCTTCTCATTTCAGTAACACTGGTTATCCAATTATTCTCCAAATCTTTCCCTTCATACCCATCCTACAATATGCTACAATTTGTATTCATCATAAACTGCAAGCTTTAAATTGCAGATTTGAGTACTAAAAGTAAAGGTTTGGACCTTTTTATTCAAATTCAAAATTATGGAAACTACAAACAGGGATTTTGCACTGCGAACCAAAAACTTAGAACCGGGTGTTTGAACTATAAGCAGAAATTTCACCTTGCGGCTCTAGCGAGGAGAGGGTCTTATACTGAGAATGAAAGATATGTGAGGAGCCGAGAAGAGCCGGCGCACAGGTAGCTAGGGAGGACAATGAATGGGGACAGAGGGTGTAGATGGAGACGAGACGAGCTGCCGCGAGAGAGGAGCGCATGTAGCGACGGGAGGGGGCGGATGAAATGCGGGAGGATCAAGGGGCACTGGAGCTCACCGGTCGGCTCGAGGCCGCCACTGCCGCCGTCTCCTGGGTGTTACTACACCTGCACGAAGTGGGCCGCCGCCGCTCGCTGTGAACAACGAAAAATCCACCATTCATCACAAACCAGACATGTATAAATCCCAAATCAGGCAATGGTTCCAAATTCCAAACTTTTTCATATAATCATTACCAAGAGGCATGTAATCCCACACTGAAAGAATTCCCCACTGGACAATCGATCGAATCCTCGGTTGAAAGCTACTCTCAAATTGCGAGGGAAATCAACTCACCTTGCACCTGTGGACCACCCGCTCTCCTCTCCGGATGCGCGGCTACGCAAGCGCGCTCGCACACACTAGGATGTGTCGCCTTCCGCTGCCGCCCGGGTGGCCACCCGCCCGACGAGCCGCTGCTCCCCCTCACAGTCACAAGCTGCGGCAGAGGTTTGGTCTCCGACTGCGGGTGCGGGGCTGGGGCCTGGGAGGACTGCAGCGGTAAGGACATCGGCCGGCCGAATTCGGCTTCGGCCTCAGTCAGCCTGCAACGGTCCAACGTCAACGAAGAAGGCCCAACTAAGCTACTACTACGTGGAGATCGGCCCATTTTTTCTTTTATAAAGTCTATTTTTAAATTTTAACCATCGATTATCACTTGGGTTCGATTTAGGGCCTATTTAGTGGGACTCTAAATGGAGTTTATGCGCATTCATTGTTCATACACTGTTCATAGCAACTGTTTTTTATCTCTCCTCCCTCATCTCACAGAGCCAGCTTTCTCATGCTCCTGGCTCTGTGAGAGGAGAGTCAGCTTTCTCATACTCCTGGCTCTGTGAGAGGAGGGAGGAGAGATAAAAGCGGCTCCAGTGAATACGTTAGAGAAGCTAGAGCCGTTTGGAGCCTTGCAAAACGGGACCTTAGCCATCAAACTCGGGCCATCTAAAATATCAAAACTAAACAACTTTAGCCCTTGGTCGGTTGCAGATACTCTTTTGCATTTATATGTGTTCTTCAAAACCAACCAAGAACTCGCCATTGGTCATGATCGTTTTGCCTATATATTCTTTAATTTTACCTATATTAACAAACCGGTCGTGTGTTACAACACACGTATATCATAATATGTAGTTTCAAGAAAAATAAGTTGTGTGGTCTTAAGAAAAAGGGGTTGGAGCTACATAATTTTGAATCTGAATAAAAAAGTGAAAGCCTTTATTACTTTCAGTTTTCAAATTGCAATTTAGATCTTACAATTTATGAATGAAAATCAAAACATATTATAGGATGGGTATAAAGGGAAGGATTTGGAGTCTAAGTGGGTAGCTAGTGTTAATGAAATGAGAAGCATGCAAGCATTTGTGCTTCTGTAAATTTTCTGGCAAGAAAATGCAAATTTCAAGCGCTTCCTCAACAAATTGTTGGTCATATCTTCTCTTGTGTCAACACTTGTTTGGGTCAACTATAATATGATCTTGGTGGCGCACTTGTTGAGCCCGAACGCCAGTAGCACAACTCGACATGTGCCCATCTCCTCATCTTCGGCGGCTGCCTACTCCTTCTAGAACACGGGCGCTAGGGTTTAGAGTTTTGGTCTGAGGAAAGGCATAATCAAGGGTGAAGTGGAGGTCGTGGATTGGCGATGTCGAGAGGGTGGGGGAGATGATAAAGAGATGTGGACTAGGCGGGAGAGGTGGCGGGTGGCAGGCTTGCAGGATGACGACAGAAACGGGAGAGATAGGGAAGACGAGGAGATAGACAGTCACAGAGATGGTAAGAGAGATGGGGGGGCTGGAGGCAAACCGAGGTAGGGTACGCAGACTTCAGTCATCGGTCAACTACATTGTATAATTTTTTCGAGTCCATGACCTTGATCAGATTACGAAGATTCAGTTGCCCTGTCTGTCAACTAGCATATAATGTTATAGGCTCGTCTTATGTACATACTATAAGAGTTCCCAAAATACTTTCTCAATCTAAGATTTTTGGCAAGATTAAAACAGAACACACCTCCCACAACTCCTAACTCTATCTCTCTGTCTTTTGGAACTTGGAATAATCTACTGAGTCATACCTAGCAATTAGCACATATCGATCAGCTAATCTGGAGGTGTAAGGACGTGCGAAAGAATAAGGAATATGACAAATTTTCAATGCAAATAATGTAGATATTTGTGGATATGACTTCTGGCACTACTGGAAACAACAACTTTGCCGAGTGCTTGACACACTCGGCAAAGGCCACTCGGCAACGATTTCGTCGGCAAAGTCTGCTTTGCCGAGTGTCAAATATCGAGCACTTAGCAAAGGATTTGCCGAGTGTCAGGTTAGCACTCGGCAACGAGAACGGCGTCTGTCAAGTTGACGGGTTTTTAGCCGAGTGCTGACGTGGCAGCCACTCGGCAAAGAAATTGTTTTTTTTTTGAAAATTAGTTGTCGAGTGCCACCTGACAGCCACTCGGCAAAGAAATTGTTTTTTTTTGGAAATTAGTTGTCGAGTGCCACGTGGCCGGCACTCGGCAAAGCACCTCCCTTTGCCGAGTGCCACCTGACAAATTCCCAGATTTGCCGAGTGTCATGACCCCTTTGCCGAGTGCCATGACCCCTTTGCCGAGTGTGGCACTCGGCAAAGCTGGGAAATTTCTATTTTTTTTTGTTTTCCCCTTTTCATCACAATATACAGCATATACATGTATTCATCCATCACAAACACAATATATATCACATGGAGTGCCACATTCAATCATAGAATACGCATAATATATCCATAATCCATCCATAGTCCATTCATCACAACATGTGTTCATAATTCATCCAACCATCACAAGTTTAAAACGAAAATCCATCACATCACAGGAATCACAACTCACAAACTCATCACTCCTCACCTTGGCCCCCATGACCTGAAGAGCTCCCACCTTGGGCACCTTGCGGCCACTCTTGTGACCCGACGGTCGGTGGAGGACCACCTTGCCACTAGGGCGGCGCATTAGGCCCAGGAGACCACCCGGACTATGGAGGAGGGCCACGAGGGGGCCACCCGTACAGTGGCGAAGGCTGACCCTGAGGCGAAGGCGCCGAACCCTGTGACTGTGGCTGCACGAAGGAGATGCCAGTTCGTTAGTACCTGGAGGACGACCGAAGAAGCTAAAACAATAAACAACCACATATATAAACTCACTGGAGTCCATGTAGCACCAATAGGATGCGATACTAGTGGAGGAGCGAACGGAGCGAGCAACGAGGGAGGCACGACGACACCAGGGACGTTCAAGCTCGCAAAGAAGGTAGCCATATCCACCGACCTCTGGTCCCAGTCGCGGTTCCGGGCCTCCAACTGTAGGCGTTGGGCCTCCACCTGGGCCAACTCGCGCCTATGGGCCTCCTCTCGGGCCTGATCCCTTGCTTCCATCTCGGCGTTGAGCCTCTGCATCTCCTCCTGCATCTGGCTCTGCAATATTCATCCAGCAAGCTTTAAACAATGCAAATGCAAGGTAACAAATGGTCGATTAATGGAACGGTACTTACCTGAAGTTGCGCCATGGTCAGCTGCCTTGGTCTGATGGGGATGGAACTGCTCGTGCTCCTCGACCGAACCTCAGTGAGGTTGGGAAGGGAGGCCGAGGAGACCGTGCTACCGGCCATATACAACCGACCGTGCGGCCTCCCTCCTCCTAACCTCATCAGCAGGTCCGTGTCCGGGGGCTGGGTGGCCGGATCGTAGTCCTCCCCATGACGTGCACGAGCCGCCGTCCTATACTCGGTGATCTTAGTGTAGGCATTGGGGTTGCTGAAAGTGTCGGGGCCGTCATCGGGGTTGTACTGGTTCGTCGGGTCGGTCGCCGGGCCCTTGTTCGCCAAGTTGTACGCCATGAACGGGTTACACGGCGCACCACCATGCGACTGGGACTGTGACAAAAAATCAAAGATGATTGCAACTAATGACTATTGAGCGTTAGAATAAAAACATAAATTAATATAACATACCCATCTCTTAGCATATCGGTCAAGGCTTTGGTTGCCTTGTTAGTGTGGCATCCCAGGCATCTGCAGGTGCCACTCTCGGCGATCTCTGTGCTTCTCGGCCCACTCCTCCGAGATCCACCTGTCCACAATAGCTGCCCAACAGTCCGAGTGGGCCTGGCACCAACCAGGACAGAACTGCATGACAACAAGTCAAGTCAAGTATGTAATATGTCAGAATATCAATTGAAGCCTACATATTCTTCACGAAAGAAATCAGTATTAATGTTTCCTACTTACTTGGAGGTACTGGTCCTTGGTGAGGTCGGTCTTCCTCATATCGGTCAAGGCTTTGGTTGCCTTGTTAATGTGGCATCCCAGGCATCTGCAGGTGCCACTCTCGGCGATCTCTGTGCTTCTCGGCCCACTCCTCCGAGATCCACCTGTCCACAATGGCTGCCCAACAGTCCGAGTGGGCCTGGCACCAACCAGGATAGAACTGCATGACAACAAGTCAAGTCAAGTATGTAATATGTCAGAAGATCAATTAAAGCTTACATATTCTTCACGAAAGAAATCAGTATTAATGTTTCCTACTTACTTGGAGGTACTGGTCCTTGGTGAGGTCGGTCTCCCTGGATTGCATCTTCTCCCTCGCTTGCTTCTTCTTGACCTTCTCACCGTACAGCTCGACAAAGGCGGTGATGATGCATTGGATCCTCGCCTCATGGTACAGGTCCCAGAGTTGGAACCTAGCAGCCTTGTCCTGCATGACCTCCGCCTGGGCCTCTCTCCCCGCCTCGCACGCGTACCACTCCTACATACAGACATCATGAATCATGTCATTAATTCAATAACGTAAAACGAATGCGTAGTATTGAAAAATGTTGTGCGATCTAGACTTACCCAGAAATCGTTCTTAATCTTCCTAGAAACCGTGATGTCGGGCGTACCGGACTCCCCGGCATAGTTGACGTTGCTAGGGTAGTGTTTCTTGATCAGTTGAGTGAGGGTGCCATTGATATGGCGTGCCCCACCCCCTCCACTCACAACTACCCAGTTCATGCATGAGTCAATAAGAACAAATGTTAGTCTGAAGTTTGATTTTCAACATGTAATATGAACAAGTAGTGATAACATCAATGGTTACTTACTTTTCGCCGCTAGGTTGAATGACCGGACGACGGTGAGGTAAGGGAACCTGCCGCGGGAGCTACGTGGGCCCGCGCTGGTACACCTTGCTCATAGTAGAGGAAGTGGAACCTCCTACTATGGCCTCAGCCTCGGCCTCCTCCCTCTCCTCCTCGTCCTCCTCCTCTCGAGGGGTCAACTCGGGCGTCAAGTCTCGAGGAGGAGTAGGCTCCGGCCTCTCCCTCCTAGGACGACCGCGGGGGCGGCCAGTCCTCGTCGACGTGCGAACACATGGTGGATAAGTACCCATGTATGTTCAGCTTTGATGATGAGTGATTGTCCAACACGTGAGTGTTTCAGTTTGAGTGGCTTACCCTAACCTCTGCGAAAGCAGAAATGTGTGCTTGTCTATCGGCTTGTGGTGTGCAGGTGCTATGCCTAGTGACAGTGGTCAATGGCATAGAGAAGGTCGAGTAGAGGCTTGCCGTGCCGATGGACTGAGAGTGGTGAAGGGCGGAAGCGGGGCTCAGACTGAGGGACCATGGACGCCGGCGGACTAGCTGTGGTGGCTAGTACTTGGCACCGGCGAGTGCGAGAAGACATGGAGGTAGACCGAGTCGGCCGAGTCAAGACGGTGGATGCGCGAGTCGAGCAGAGGCTCAGGGGACTCGGAGTCCGACCGGGCGAAGACAAGGTGGCTCGCGTCGAGTGGTTTGGTGGTTTGGGCCCCAAAACCATCCGCATCGGTTTCCGAGTTTGGGCCGCAAAACTCGGGGTTCAGTAGTTGAGCCCAAAGCTACCAGTGGCGGGTTTCCTGGGTTTGGGCCTCAAAACCTAGGCGGAGCTTCCGAGGAAGCGGGGATGGCACGTGGCGGAATCTTGGAGGTTGCGTCGAGGCGACGGCAACTCCCGGCAGGAAGCGGGACCATCCATTCAAATCGAGGAAGATATTTTTCGGAGCTTGGACGACAATGCTTAGGCTAGGTAGTTCACTGATGTATCTAGGGGGGTCTTTGGGAAATAGCCAAAGCCCTATTAAATAGAGGATGAAGGGGTATCCTCATACTTATCTCTTGGATTACTCTTTCTCCCACCTATTCCTAGGTTTTCCCTTCCCTAGCTTCTTCTTTCTTGAGATCCACCGTGTCACCGGTGTAAGAACTTGTGATTGTTGCGAGGAATGGGAGGCCGTAACCTCCGTAAGCCATGGTGGCTTCGCTTTCGTGATCGTGTCCCCGTTTTGCTTGTGTTCTTCGTATTTTGCTTTTACTCCCTCTTTTCCCGAGATGATTTCTCTTTGTAGGGAGTAGCTATTCCAAATCTACTTGAACCAAGTTGTTCGTATTCGTGAGGAGCTTCTTTGCACCGAAGGAATTCTCCTCAAACCTTACGAGTGCGTAGATCGGGCGATTTCTTTGTGGTGTTCTTCGTTTTGCTCTCTTCTCCCCCAAATCCGAGTGTTCTCCTTTATCCTCTCCAAATTGAGCGATGATTTCTTCGGGATAGCTCCCGAACTGCACTAGGATCATGGCTACAAAGTTTTGTTGCAGTTGGTGATCATTTGGTTGAGTTTTGAGAAGATTTGGCGGAGCGGAAACGTTTTTCGCGAGGAATAGTTTTCTACTGAAAGCGTCAGACCACATTCCCCTAAGCTCCGGACCAAGGCAAGTGGTCCGGTGGTCTTGACGTTTCCTGTGTCAAGCAGCAAGGGGCATCGGACCACCCTCCGGACCACTTGGCGTTTGAGCTCCGGACCTTTGACGAGTGGTCGGGTGGCTCTGCTGAGGGTTCCTACCACGCGTCGGACCACTCTCCTTGGTCCGACGGGGTAGTCCGGTGATCTGGTCTGGAGGTTGGTCGCTTACTGAATCTTCTGGCGGGTGAGCATCGGACCAGTCTCTAGTAGCACCGGACTAGTCCGGAGCCTCTGGTCCGGAGCTAGGGTGCTTACTGTTGTGGCGTGTCTCGGCTGGTGTAGGCGTTAGACCATAGCTCCGGACTACTTGCCATAGTCCGGTGGCTCTGTCCCAACTGGTCCGGAGCCTCTGTTAGTGCTGTTTTTCGTCCGTTCTTTTCGCGGTTTGTTCCTCCGGGTTCGTGGCTAGCTCCGCTGTGTTCCTAGGACATCTCCTAGAACATCCACCCTCTTGTGGGTCATGAGCCTAGTTCTTGCTTTGGTTTGTGCTTGGGACAAGGGTCAAGTTCTTCCGAAAGGAATTTTTATTTGGCTCCCATTCACCCCCCTCTGGTCGCCATTTCCGGTCCTTCAATTGGTATCAGAGCCGGTTAAGGATCAATCCACCTTACATGGTTCTTGATCCGCGAAGGCGACATGGAGCGAGGTGCTGGTAAACCTACCTACTTCGATGGAACCAACTTTGCCTATTGGAAGGTGCGCATGTCGGCTTACCTCCAAGGGCTTGACACAAAGTTTTTGGAGATTTATGAGAATGAGAACTATGTGGTTCTTGAGGCTCGGATCACCGATGCCCAGGTTACACAACATGCGTCAAATGCAAGAGTCCGTAGCATTCTCTTCTCTTGTCTGTCTCTTCTAGAGTTTGAGCGTGTTTCGAGTCTTACTACGGCACGAGAGATCTGGCAAACACTCTTGAGATATCATGAGGGCAACCTTTAGATCAAGTCCAGACTCTTCGACACGTACCGTAGAGAGTACAAGAACTTTGCTCAGTTGGCCGGCGAATATGTTGATGGGATGTTCACTCGCTTCCAATCTATCGTCAACAAGATGTGTGCTAATCGAGCCAACTTGCCTTATGATGATCATGAGATGGCTATCAAGCTTTTGCATGCTCTTGATCGGAAGGTGTGGGAGATGAAAGTGGCTACCATTCAGGAGTCACCGGGCTATGATGCCCTGACCGTGGACGAGCTGTTCAGCAAGCTCAAGTACTCGGACATTGACTACCAGACCCGGGCCAAGCTTGAGAACCCGTCGAAACCATCTATGGCATTAGTTTCTGGCCCCGTGGGTACGTCTTCTTCCTCCTATGACCCTTCACACTCTTTGTTCGCTTTGTCTTTGATTTCTGTGATAGAGGATCAAGTTGAGGCTCTTGGAGATGATGAGCTGGCTTTGGTCATCACCAAGTTCTCATGGTTTCACAACAACCGTTTGAATTGTCGGCGTGGTGGCTCAGCCAAGGGGTGCTACCGTTGCGGTGATGAGGATCACTTCATCGCAAACTGCCCAAGAAAGCTGCGGGTGACTTCACCAAGCGCAAGGACAAGCGCGAGCACCACTTCGAGGACAAGCACAAGCCCAAGGGTGGCTACCACCGAAGGTCCTCCAAGAAGGTGATCGACAAGGTGAAGGCCAAGCACCGAGCCTTCTTCGCCTCCCTCAGCGACATCGATGCCTCCTCCGATGGAGGTGCTTCTTCGAGCGATGATGATTCCAAGGGAAAGGTTGAGGACAAGCTCAACGGCCTATGCTTCTATGCCGACGCCAAGCACGGTGGCTTTTGCACCATGGCGATTGAAGAAGGCAAGGTTGGGAAGCGCAAGGATGGCCACGACTACGACTACGTCTCCGACACACCAGAGGTACCACCCACCATCGCATCCCTCTCTCTCGAGATTGAGTCTTTGAACGACACCTTGATGAGTCAGGATGCTTTGCTCAAGCGTTTCGCGTGCGAGAGGAACGATTTCAAGGCTAAGTACCTTAGCACGCTTCATGAGCTAGATTTTGCTAAGGCGTCAGTGGTGGTTACCGAGGAGGTAGAGTGTGATGCTTGTGCCATCCACATGTCTAGTCTTGTCACTCTCCAGGACAAGTATGGCACTCTACTTGAGGTCAGTGAGTTGAAGGCTAGGCCTAGCTTACTTGGTGCGTGCAAGTCTTGCTTAAGCTTGCATTCTGAGCTGGCACAGAGAGATGCTAGGATGGCTGTGCTAGAGAAGGTCAGCTCAGATAGCACTAGAGAGTCAGATCGCTTTGAGGCTTTGGAGCTTGAGATCGCATCAGGTAGACACGACAAGATGCGTACCGAGGAAGAAAACACATACCTTCAGTCCATCTTGAGCTGGGTGTCTTGTTGAGAGCCACAGTTGGGGATGATGCTTAGCCAATGCAAAAGGGCTGGCAACACGGGAGTAGGCTTTGCTATAGGTGGGAAGGACGATAGCATGTTCGATAAGATCGGTGAGTGCAGGGGTTTGAGCGAGAATGAGAAACCCACCACAACTCCCAAGCTTACCAAGATCACTCCACCTAAGACTACCAACCCCTCTGAGTTTCCTGTGAGAGATGGTGTGTTTGAAGAGCCACCCAAAACCACTCCACATAAGCAAGTGTGGATTGCAAAACCGAACCATCTTCGCAACCCACTTGACACACTGCCAGATATCTCTAGTGATCCCCTTCCTAAGAAAGCTAGAGCCACCCAACCCAACAAGTGAGTGCCTACCAAGAGTGTGGTGAGGTACCATTGTGAGTATTGTGAGCGGGATGGGCATTTGGCTGAGTTTTTCTTTAGGAGGAAGAGAGATGATCGGAGGCAGGTTGAGTTGAACAACCGGGACATGTACCACCCACGAGTTGGGGTGCGTGAACCGGAAGTTCAGAGGCGCACTTCTAGAGCTAGAGGTACAATGCCTCAAGGTGCTAGGCCTCAGGAGGCGAGACCACGCGGTGGTCGTGCCCCGCGGGGTACCGATCGTGACCCATACGACTACGGGCCTCGTGACAGTGGTTTTACTCCACCCTTCTTTAGCGGACCACGTTTTCCCTATCGTGGTGATCGCTATTCCCCTGTGGGGCAGGAGATGTTTGGTTTTTCTCCTAACCCATTCTTTTGGCAAGTGGGACAACACTGGTATCCTTCACAGTTTACTAACCCCAGTGTTGGTTCGTTTGCTCACCCTATGTCTTTTTATTGATGTAGGAAGGAGGACTGGAGGAGACTTGGCTTATGGATTCCGGATGTTCACACCATATGACTGGAAGTGCCAAGTGGTTCTCCAGCCTCGACCCCGTGCGCCACACCAGTACATCACATTCGGGGACAAGAGTAAAGGTAAGGTTGTCTCCCGGGGGTCCATCCGAGTGAACTCTTCTTTTGTCCTCAAGGGTGTTGCTTTGGATGCGAATTTGCATTTTAACCTTCTTTCGGTTTCGCAACTGCGTGATGACGGTTTTGAAGTTAGTTTCAAGCCTAATCTCTCTCAGATTTTGGACTCTTGTGGTGAGCTTGTTTGCCGGATTTTACCCTTCAGGAAGGTTTTTCGTGCGGATTTTACTATCTCTTCAGGACCTTCTTGTTGTCTTCTTGTCGGTTTTTCCTCCGAGCTTTGGAAGTGGCATAGGAGATTGGGACATTTGAGTTTTGACTTGCTTGCAAGGCTTAGCTGGATGGACCTTATCCAAGGATTGCCAAAGCTAAAGTTCGAGAAGGATTTGGTTTGCCATCCTTACAGGCATGGCAAGATGGTTGCCGCTTCCCATCCTCATGCGACTGAGGTCATGACCACTCGACCTGGCGAGCTCTTACACATGGACACAGTAGGTCCAGCTCGGGTCAGGTTAGAGGGAGGGAAGTGGTATGTGGTTGTAGTCGTTGATGACTATTCGAGGTACACTTGGGTGTTGTTTTTGGAGAGTAAGGATGGGGCTTTTCCACTTGTTCGAGATCTGATTTTGAGATTGCAAAATGAGCTACCTAAGAATGCTATGAGAGCTATCCACAGTGACAATGGCACATAATTCAAGAATGCTCACTTTGCAACTCTTTGCTCTTCTTTGGGTCTCGATCACCAGTTTTCCTCACCTCACACTCCCCAGCAGAACGGTGTTGTTGAGCGCAAGAATTGGACCCTTGTTGAGATGGCCAGGACGATGCTCGATGAGCATAGGACTCCTAGGCTGTATTGGGCCAAAGCACTCAGTTCTGCTTGCTATGTTTAAAATCGCATTTTCCTCCGAGCTTTCAAGAAGAAGACTTCTTATGAGTTGCGATTTGGGAGACCACCCAAGGTAAGTCACCTACGGGTGTTTGGGTGCAGGTGCTTCATCCTCAAAAAGGGCCGTAAGTTGGATAAATTTGAATCACGGTCTTCTGACGGTATTTTTCTTGGTTATTCTACTCACTCTCGTGCTTATTGTGCACTTAACCTTGAGACTAACCGAGTGATGGAGACGTGTGAGGTTACCTTCGATGAGACTATGCCCTGTGTTTCCACCGCTTTTGAGCTTGTAGGTGATGATGAGGTGAACACTAGCATCTTTGTGGAGGAGGAGCAGGATGATGCCGATTGGGGTGATCCCGAGCCAACTCCACTAGCTGCCCCCGTCGACCCTGCGACGTCTACTTTGGCTCACGGTCCCGACCCGACTACTTCCTCTACATGGGGGCCATTCGAGCAGCTTCCTCAGAGGGTGCACGCTGCACCTAAGGGAGCTCCAGCTGCTGTTGAGGGGGAGGCCACTTCGTCTAGGCAGGCTCCCCGTCACATACAGCGGCAACACCCGCCGGAGAACATCATCGGCGACATTGACCATCGAGTCATGCGGTCTAGGTCCTATATCTCTCACTTTGCTCATTCGGCTTTTGTCGCTTCTTTTGAGCCCCGAGATGTTGGACATGCTTTGATGGATCTGGATTGGGTTAATGTCATGCATGAGGAGTTAGAAAAGTTTGAGCGAAACCACATTTGGGTCTTAATTCCTCCACCACCTAGTTGCCACCCCATAGGTACCAAATGAGTTTTCAAAAATAAACAAAGTGAGGATGGGGTGGTAGTGCGCAACAAGGCTAGGTTGGTAGCTCAAGGCTTTTGCCAAAAGGAGGGAATAGACTATGAGGAAACCTTTGCTCCTGTAGCTTGTTTAGAAGCCATTAGAATCCTTCTAGCTTTTGCGGCTTCTAAGGGTTTTAAACTTTTTCAAATGAACGTTAAAAGTGCTTTCTTAAACGGCTACATAGAGGAGGAAGTTTATGTTAAACAACCTCCCGGTTTCGAAAACCCTAAGTTTCCAAACCATGTTTTTAAACTTCACAAAGCTTTGTATGGTTTGAAACAAGCACCTAGAGCATGGTATGATATGCTAAAAAACCTTTTTGCTTGCTAAGGGCTTTAAAATGGGATCGGTAGATAAAACATTGTTTCTCCTCAAGCAAGGCAAAGACACTCTCCTTGTCCAAATATACGTGGATGATATCATCTTTGGTGGTTCTTCTCATGCTCTTGTTGCCAAGTTTGCAGATCTTATGAGCAGGGAATTTGAGATGAGCATGATGGGAGAGTTGACTTTCTTTCTCGGGTTGCAAATCAAGCAAACCCGGGAAGGGACGTTTGTGCACCAAGGCAAGTACACGAAGGATATCTTGAAGAAGTTTGACATGGGCGAGGCAAAACCCCTCTCGACGCCTATGTCAACCACTACTGCCTTGGATGCGGATGAGGAAGGATAGGCGGTGGACCAGACCGAGTACCGAAGCATGATCGGGTCGCTTCTGTACCTGACAGCGACCCGGCCGGACATTCAATTCGCTGTTTGCTTGTGTGCACGTTTTCAGGTGTCCCCACAGACTTCACACAAGCAAGCGGTGAAACGCATCATGAGGTACCTGTGATTCACTCTAGAATTTGGTCTCTGGTTTTCCACCTCTTCCTCTCTTATGCTTTGTGGTTACTCTGACACTGATTTTGTCGGATGACGTCTTATTCGGAAGTCCACTTCTGGAACTTGCCAATTTCTTGGGTCTTCTTTGGTTTCTTGGTCTTCTCGCAAGCAATCTAGCGTGGCACAGTCGACGTGCGAGGCTGAGTACGTTGCTGCGGCTAGTTGTTGCTCTCAGTTGATTCAGATGATAGCCACTTTGAGAGATTTCGGTCTTGAGCTTACTAAGGTGCCTCTGCTTTGTGATAGCACGAGTGCAATTAGTGTGGCTAAAAATCCCGTGCTTCATTCGAAGACCAGGCACATTGAGGTCCGCTTTCACTTTTTGAGTGATCATTACGAGAAGGGCGACATTGACCTCTGGCATGTCGAGATCCAAAACCAGCTTGCGGATATTCTCACTAAGCCTTTGGATCAAGCTACGTTTTCTCACCTTCGGGGCGAGTTGGGTGTTTGCTTTCCTTTTTAGAGGAGGAAAGTTTTGTGTATCATAGTTCTTTCTGGTTCTTTTTGTCTTTTCTTTGTCCTTCTTCTCTCTTGGTGTCTTGATTGTGTTAGTTGGTGTCATTGCATTTTGCATCTCATTTGCATTTGTGACATAGTTCATTTTAAGCTTCATATATATAGCCAATATAATGAATCTATGCTCTGTTTGAGGTGCTTTATGTGTCTATGGTGTTGCCTAACTTAGACTCCTTTTGATCTATATGATATGCAATAGAGCTAAGTTAGAAAAGCTTTAAAACTGAATTTAAATTCCCCATGTCACCTCTGAAAATGGCACTAGCATGTGTAGGCTTTTGAAGATCCTTCTTGGCTGCCTTGTATATAGCTTGTAACTATGGCTCTTCATTGTTTCATTCACAACCTTTGAGCACCATGTTTAATATCTGAAATGAAATTGCTCTCTGTTTTGTGAATTGGAAAGATCGAGTTGGGTCTGGATTGTGAGCACTTCACCGTGTGTTCGAGACTGCTTCCCATATGGGTCGATACTTGAGCGGTGTCGTGTATGACCAAAACCAGTGTGTTAAGTCCTTTTACTTCGCCTGGTTGGTAAGCAGTGGCATCACTTTGCAGACAACCACTCGCATACAACATGTAATGTGCCTAAAACTGAAATTGGCTGCAAAACTCTAAAATTTGAACAATTCTTT
Source organism: Microstegium vimineum (assembly GCA_022036555.1). NCBI lineage: Eukaryota > Viridiplantae > Streptophyta > Magnoliopsida > Poales > Poaceae > Microstegium > Microstegium vimineum. The sequence continues at coordinate 12,409,433 of CM039125.1, read as the reverse complement.
CAGTTGGGTCATTAGCTTGTTGTATGAACTTTGCTAGGGATAGTTCTACTTGCTATACATGAGATTGCTTTGAGATAGATCCTATCTTGTTTGCCATGTTTAGTTGTCTCTAGGAGGTGATACCCTTTCTCTGCTCTCACATGATATGCTCTCTAAAATAGCTTCTAAAGTGATCTTAAGCTCAACTTGAGTCTTTGTTGGGCACGTAGAGCTTTTCCTATTCTCACAAGATCACATCACTTAGAGCATCTATTCATTGTCTTAGCTCTAAGTATGAAGCTTTTGCACTCATTTTTCACTTCATGGCATTTGTAGCCGGATCTTGAGTTGTTGATGTTTGATGAGCTACATGTGTCAACAAGGGGGAGAGATGTGCATTTCATTCCACCTTCAACCATCTACTTCCAAGGGGGAGAAAGAGTGCATCTCATTAGTTTCATTGGTTTAGAGCTTCTTTGGTCATGGGGGAGTTTTGTGTGCTTCTTTTGTCCTAAGGAGCTCATTTGGTATCTTGAGTGTGTTTTTGCCCAGGGGGAGCTTTTGCTAGATGTGTTGAGCCTTTTCCTCTTCTGGAGGGTCTAGCTTGCTTTGTTGGCTCCGATAGGTTTCGATTGCTTCTCGAGCATTAAGGGACGTAAGTGGTTTGAATTGGTATCTTTTGAGCTCCCTTAGTGTTTTTATTGAAAGTCTGAGCTTTGAGAGCCGTGATTGGTATCTTGGATTTGCTAGCGGTGTTGAGCCCATTTTCTGCCTCTTCTTGAGGGCTAGTTTTGTTTTGCTTGGTTGCGTCGAGCCATTGCCCATGTGCTTTTGTTTGGCATCTGTAAGTGGCTTTGTCATGAGGTGTGTTTAAGGATGCTTTTAATTGGTATCGTGTTTTGAAGTCATCTCTATTGGTGTCGTTTTGCTTTTCTCAAGTGACCCCGTTTTGGCTTTTATAGCTTTTTGGTCATTTGGAGAGCTTTACCTTGTGGATCAAATCTGAAATGCACTTGTGTTGACAATGCACTCATCAAGGGGGAGATTGCGAACACATGGTGGATAAGTACCCATATATGTTCAGCTTTGATGATGAGTGATCGTCCAACACGTGAGTGTTTCAGTTTGAGTGGCTTACCCTAACCTCTGCGAAAGGAGAAATGTGTGCTTGTCTATCGGCTTGTGGTGTCCAGGTGCTATGCCTAGTGACAGTGGTCAATGGCGTGGAGGTCGAGTAGAGGCTTGCCGTGCCGATGGACTGAGAGCGGTGAAGGGCGGAAGCGGGGCTCGGACTAAGGGACCATGGGCGCCGACAGACTAGCTGTGGTGGCTAGTACTTGGCACTGGCAAGTGTGAGAAGACATGGAGGTAGACCGAGTCGGCCGAGTCAAGACGGTGGACGCGCGAGTCGAGCGGAGGCTCAGGGGACTCAGAGTCCAACCGTGCGAAGACAAGGTGGCTCGCATCGAGTGGTTTGGTGGTTTGGGCCTCAAAACCATCTGCGTCGGTTTCCGAGTTTGGGCCGAAAAACTTGGGGTTCGGTAGTTGAGCCCAAAGCTACCGGTGGCGGGTTTCCTGGGTTTGGGCCTTAAAACCTAGGTGGAGCTTCCGAGGAAGCGGGGATGGCACGTGGCGGAATCCTGGAGGTTGCGTCGAGGCGACGGCAACTCCCGGCAGGAAGCGGGGCCGTCCATTCAAACGAGTGGCTGAGAGTTACCGACTTGAATTACAATGTCTTAGGGCTAGGTAATTCGGTCTTGTATCTAGGGGGGTCTTTGGGAAATAGCCAAAGCCTCGTTAAATAGAGGATGAAGGGGTATCCTCATCCTCATCTCTTGCATTACTCTCTCCCATCTATTCCTAGGTTTTCCCTTCCCTAGTTTCTTCTTGGTTGAGATCCACCGTGTCACCGATGTAAGAACTTGTGATTGTTGCGAGGAATCGGAGGCTGTAACCTCCGTAAGCCATTGTGGCTTTGATTTCGTGATTGTGTCCTTGGTTTGCTTGTGTTCTTCCCGTTTTGCTTTTTCTCTCTCTTTTTCCCAAGATGATTTCTATTTGTTGAGAGTAGCTTTGCAAAATTGACTTGAACCAAGTTGTTGGCAATCGTGAGGAGCTTCTTTGCACCGAAGGAATTCCCCTCAAACCTCATGAGTGCATAGATCAGGCGATTTCTTTGTGGCGTTCTTCATTTTGCTCTCTTCTCCACCAAATCCGAGTGTTTCCATTTATTGTCTCCAAATTGAGTGATGATTTCTTCGGGATAGCTCCCCAACTGCACTAGGATCATGCCTACAAAGTTTGGTTGCAGTTGGTGATCATTTGGTTGAGTTTTGGGAAGATTTGGCGGAGAGAAGCTTGTTTTCGCGGGGAAGAGTTTTCTGTTTGTGGGCATTGGACCACCCAGCCTGTGAGCACCGGGCCATTGCAAGTAGTCTAGTGGCTCTGCTGAGGGTTTCACTCACGCGTCGGACCAGGCCCGTTAGTCCAACGGTGAGCGTCGGACGAGGTGTCCGGAGGTAGGGTGCTTGCTGTGGTTTTTGCTCTGTGGCGAGTGTGTGCACCAGACCACTTCCTATAGTCCGACGGTGAGCGTCGGACTAGGTGTCCGGAGCCTAGGCACTTACTGCATGTTTTTGGGGTGAGCTCCGGACTTTCCAAAGTGGGCGTCGGACTAGTCCGGTGGTGCTTCGCTGTGCACCGGACCAAAGGCCCCGAACCACTTCCATTGGTTCGGTGGTCTTGACAGAGTAGTCCGACGGTTGCTGTTTTCGCCCGTTTTGCCTAGGTTCTTGCCTCTTTCCCTCAGGGGTTGAGAACGTATGTTTTGGGGTTTCCGGTGAGTTTTTCTCCACTGCCGTTGAGCTCTCATTTCTCCGTTTTTGTCTGAATCCCCGATCGCGTTGCTCGGGGGAGGTTGAGCACCCAGCAACTGGGTTTGGTTTTTGGGAAGAGTGGCCCGAACATTTTGAGAGAAATTTGAGGCTCCCATTCACCCCCCCTCTGGTCGCCGTTCTCGGTCCTTCAACCTCAAGTTTGATAAGCACAATGCCAAGGCAAAGAACATTCTTTTTCGTGGCATTTGCATGGATGTCTTCAACCGAGTGCGTAACGCCAAAGACGCATTTGAGTTGTGGACAACTATTTTTGCTCCTCACGAAGGCACAAAGAGTGAGCGTGAGGAACGCTATCACTTGGTCATGGCTAAGCTCAATTCTTTTTCTATGCATGGAAATGAAAATGCTAATGAGATGTACTCACGTCTTAACATTATTGTAGAAGAATTGAATGGGCTTGGTCTCAACCAAATGGCACCGGCCGATGTGGTGCACAAGATTTTTTGTGTCTTGCCCATTGAGAAGTATGGCCACATCGTCACGGTTCTTCACCCAAGGGGAACTCTCTGCCGCTACACCAACACAAGTCTTGGGCAAGATCAATGCCCATGAAATGTACATGAAGATTGGTGATGGTGGCTCTTCTTCCTCCTCCGAGAAGAAAGAAAAAGAGAAGGAAGAGAAGACGGACTTGGCTCTCAAGGCATCCTCCTTGGAGAAGTGCAAGATGCAACTTGTGTATGAGAGTGCAAGTGATAAAGAGGATGATGACGACCTCGCCCTCATGGTGAAGAAGACAACAAAGATGTTGAAGAGGCTAAACAAGAATGGAGTCAAGTTTGACTGAAAGAAGAAGAAATTCTTCACAAGCTCTTCAAGGAAGCCTCTCTCCAAGATGGATTGCTACAATTGTGGCAAACTTGGACACTTGGCTCATGCTTGCCCCAAAGAGAAGAAAGACAAGTACAAGAACAAGAAATTCAACAACATATTCAAGTACAACAAGGGCAACAAAGATGAGTCAAGTGATGAGGAGAAGAAAGATGACAAGCCATTCAAGAAGAAGAAGAACTTCAACTTCCACAAGAAGAAGAAGGATGGCAAAGCCTACATTGTTGGTGATTGGCTCACCGACATTGAAGACACAAGTGACTCATCCGGAGATGAGAGTGAAGATGAGAAGGTGGCCGCCTTGGTGATTGGGTCATCTAGTCCACCACCACCTCCTCCATCATCTCCGGGCTCATCCTCTACACACCTATGCCTCATGGCTAAAGGTGACAAGAAGGTACAAAAAGAGGATAATGATGATGAGGCTAACTCTAGTGATGATAGTGATGATGAGTTTGAGGCACCTTCCTATGATGAGATAATAGTGATTTGCAACAAATACACTAAGCTCATTAGGAAGTACAAAACTAAAAGTGAAACACTAGAGAAAGCAAATGATAACTTGCATGCTAAACTTGATGACTTGTCTAGTGCTAATGATGATTTAAAGCTTGAGAACAAATCTCTCTCATCTAGCACTAGGGAGCTCAAAGTCTGATTCAAGCAAGCTAATGAGAAACATGATAAGCTTGAGAGGTCAACACAAGAGCTCCATACAAGATACAACTTGCTAAAAGATGACTACAACCAAGTTAGAAATGAACATGACACACTTGTGGTAGCTAATTATTTGCTTACAAATGATCTTGCTACACATGTTACTATTAACCCGGTTGTTAAGTGTCATATAGCTATTTCTTGTGAGGACTTGCTTGATGAAGTTGCTAGTGAGCAAAATTCTAAGTGCAAGGGAAAGAAGGTAGTTGAGGCCGAAAAGTATGATGACTATGTGAAGATGAGGCAAGAGAACTCAAAACTCATGGAAGAGCTAATCAACCTCAAGGCCAACAAGCCCTTCACCATCAACTCGGCCAAGCAAGATGGCAATGATGCAATCACCTTGATCAACTATCTCAAAGAGGAAAATGCAAAGCTCAAGGTTGAGAAGATCAAGTTAGCAAGTGGTATGGAGAAGTTCACGAAGGGCCACAATCTTCAAAGTGAGCTCTTGATGAACACTATCATGGAGACCGACAAGTCCGACATTGGGTTCAAGGAGAACCAACTCATGAAGGCCAAAGTCAAGATAGAAGCAATGAACTACTACAAGAACAAGGTCATGAGGAACAACTATGATACACCAAAGCCCAAGCCTAAGAAGTGTTTTGGATGTGGTCAAGAGGGTCACTTTGAGTTCTAATGCAAGACTCCACCTCCTAAGACCTTGCCCAAGCACACAAGGCCTTTTGCTCATGATGCACACTTCATCATCAACAAGGACTCCAAGGGTAGACCCCTAGTTTTGTTTCTCGGTCCTAAGATGAAGAACAAGCCCAAAGTGCTATGGGTTGCTAAGGAGTTGGTGGACAAGGCTTTGGGACCTTGCCAAGTGTGGGTTCCCAAACAACAAGCTTAACTTCAAGTTTCTTGTGTGTAGGTGAACTACAAGACCGGTGGAAGTCATTGGGTGATTGATAGTGGATGCACTCAACATATGACCGGTGACTCCCGCATGTTCACTACACTCGAGGAAGATTGTGAAGGACAAGACAAGATTACCTTTAGGGACAATTCAAAAGGCAAAGTGCAAGGCCTAGGAAAAGTGGCAATCTCCAATGATCAATCAATTTCAAATGTCTTGCTAGTACAATCATTGAGCTTCAACTTGCTATCGGTTGGTCAACTATATGATCTTGGCTTCCAATGTCTATTCACTCCAAAAGAGGTAGTTGTGACCAAGATTGAAGATTCATCATTGATATTCAAAGGGTTTAGGCACAACAATCTCTATCTAGTGGACTTCACTTCAAATGAAGCTAGTTTGCAAATATGTCTATTCTCCAAGAGTTCCTTGGGTTAGCTATGGCATAGAAGATTAGCACATTGTGGAATGTCAACCTTGAAGAAACTTGTCAATAAGGAGATGGTTAGAGGTGTGAAGGATGTGGTGTTTGAGAAGGACAAATTGTGTAGTGCATGTAAAGCCGGCGAGCAAGTGGCCAACACCCATCCAACCAAAGCTTTCATGTCAACCTCAAGAGTCCTAGAGCTACTCCACATGGATTTATTTGGACCTACCACCTATGCTAGCCTTGGAGGCAATCTCTTTTGCTTGGTGGTAGTTGATAACTACTCTAGGTACACTTGGGTGTTCTTTCTTCAAGACAAGGGAGAGACTCAATCAATATTCAAGAAGTTTGCAACTAGAGCCCAAAATGAGTTTGATGTGAAGATCAAGAAGATAAGAAGTGACAATGGGACCGAGTTTGTGAACACAAAGATTGAAGACTATTGTGATGAAGTTGGAATCAAGCATGAGGTGTCCGCCACCTATACCCCACAACAAAATGGTGTAGTAGAGAGGAAGAACCGAACATTTATCACTCTTGCAAGATCAATGCTTGATGAGTACAAAACCCCTGAGAAGTTTTGGGCTGAAGCAATCAACACCGCATGCTATGTGGCCAACCGGCTATTTGTTCAAAGGCTTCTCAAGAAGACCCCCTATGAGCTTGTGAATGGGAAGAAACCGGATATATCCTTCTTCCGAGTGTTTGGATGCAAAGTGTACATCTACAAGAAGCGTCAACACTTAGGCAAGTTCCAAAGGCGATGTGACATTGGTTTCTTACTTGGATATTCACTTAAATCCAAGGCATATCGAGTATTTAACAAAGCCTCCGGCCTAGTTGAAGAAACATATGACTTGGAGTTTGATGAAACTATTGGCTCTCAAGAAGAGCATGAGAATCTTGATGATGTAGGTGATGAACCCTTGAGGGAGGCTATGAAGAATATGCCCGTTGGTACCATCAACCCACTAGAGGTGGAAGAAGTAGAAGATGATGCAAATCAAGTACCTTCTCCACCACACACGCCTCAAGTTGATGAAGAACAAGTGAGGGAAGCACAAGAAGATACCTTCATCCCTCAAGATCAAGCAGAGGCACAAGCTAGAGATGTTGATGCACCACAACCTCCTCCCCAAGTGATTGATAGAAGATCTACACCTATTCTTCAAGCTCATCCACAAGACCTTATCATAGGGAGTCCATCAAGGGGGGTAACAACTCGATCTAAACTTGCTTCTTATGTTGAGCATCACTCTTTTGTTTCCTTTGTTGAGCCTTCTAGTGTGGAGGATGCACTTGCGGATTCGGATTGGGTGAATGCCATGCATGAAGAGTTGAACAACTTCACCCGGAACAAAGTGTGGACACTAGTAGAAAAGCCCAAAGGAGCAAGAATCATTGGCACCAAGTGGGTGTTTAGGAACAAGCAAGATGATCAAGGCGTGGTTGTGAGGAACAAAGCAAGATTGGTGGCAAAGGGGTTCTCCCAAGTTGAAGGCTTGGATTTTGGGGAGACATTTGCACTAGTTGCAAGACTAGAAGCCATTCGTATCCTTTTGGCATATGCTTCACATCACAAAATGAAACTATTTCAAATGGATGTGAAGAGTGCCTTTCTAAATGGTTTCATTAATGAACTTGTCTTTGTCTCACAACCTCCCGGGTTTGAAGACCCAAATTTTCCTAATCATGTGTATAGGTTGTCCAAGGCACTCTATGGATTGAAGCAAGCTCCAAGAGCTTGGTATGAGAGGCTAAGGGACTTCCTACTCAAGAAGGGATTCAAGACCGGGAAAGTGGATACCACACTATTCACCAAGGTGCTAGATGGAGAGATCTTTGTTTGCCAATATATGTCGATGACATTATATTTGGGTCAACAAACCAAGATCATAGCAAGGAATTTGGTGCATTGATTTCAAAGGAGTTCGAGATGTCAATGATTGGCGAGCTAACCTTCTTCCTTGGCTTCCAAGTGAAGCAATTGAGGGAGGGAACCTTCATATCTCAAGAGAAGTACACTAATGATGTGCTCAAGAAATTCAAGATGGAGGATTGCAAGCCAATCAAGACCCCAATGCCTACTAATGGGCATCTCGATCTCGATGAGGGAGGTAAACCGATAGACCAAACTCTTTATTGCTCAATGATAGGTAGTCTACTTTACCTCACCACTTCTAGGCTGGATATCATGTTTAGTGTGTCTATGTGTGCTAGGTTTCAAGCAAACCCTAAGGAGTCACATCTAAGTGCGGTTAAAAGAATCCTTAGGTACTTAAGGCACACCCCTAGCATTGGCCTTTGGTATCCCAAAGGAGCTCCCTTCCTACTTTGTGGCTATTCCGATTCGAATTATGCCGGGTGTAAGGTTGATAGGAAGAGTACCTCCGACGATTGCCATTTGCTAGGAAGATCACTTGTTTCTTGGTCCTCTAAGAAGCAAAATAGTGTGGTATTGTCTACCACCGAGGCGGAATACATAGCCATGGGAGCAAGTTGTGCACAAATCTTATACATGACTCAAACACTTCTTGATTACGGCGTGGTTTTAAAATATGTTCAACTCTTGTGTGATAATGAAAGCGCCGTAAAGCTTGCAAATAACCCGGTTCAACACTCTTGCACCAAGCACATAGATATTCGCCATCACTTTCTTAGAGATCATGTGGCTAGGAAAGATATCACACTAGTGGGAGTTTCTAGCGAAAATCAATTGGCGGATATCTTCACTAAACCACTCGATGAAGCAACCTTTTGTAGGTTGAGAAGCGAGTTGAGTGTGCTTGATCACTCTAACTTCACTAAAAATGATCTTGTGTGAACCAACCTTTCATCATGTGTAATATAATCATATTAAATTAGTAATGCACATAGGCTTGACTAACATGGTTGGAATAACCGTTCTTGAACGTGTGAAGAAGTCCAAATCATGGTTTAAACTTGCAAGCAACCTAGATTCAAGTTCTTGTAATGCATTGCATGTGCATGTGTTGTTTGCTGTTCCTTTTCGGTTAAGTTTGAGCATCCTTTGTGTTCGTCCACTTAGGGGGAGCATTCCAAGCTCAAGTCATTTCTTTACCCCTCTTGTGGCCATATGATGTCTCTTTGATGATTCCATTCGATTATTTTGAGCCAAAACTATATCTAAGCCTATGGAAAAATACTTGAAAAGGAGAGTTTGAGAGATGGTTCTCATATCAAGTCCAATCAGGTGTTATTTGGATCTTATTTGGATTGGAACTTGGTTGGGAGAAAGACGCAAAAATCAGATTTGAAAAATTCTATTTAAAAGGCGTCGGACGCTGCCGACGGACGCTCGGCGACAAATGCCTCAACGTCCGTCGCGATCGTCCGGAGATTAAAACCGCTCGCATAAGGGGTGTCAGACGCTTGCTAGCGTCCATCGTAGAGGCGTCCGTCGCCAATTGGAGCTCTCTGGACCCTTACTGTATAAGCGCCGGACGCTCTGACCTAGCGTCCGTCGCGAACTTACAGAGCGCATATCATTTCGAAAACCGCTCTTTTTCCCTCGGTCTTCTTCACTCGCATTCGTACACCGCCATTTCCTTAGCGCCCCTTCGTCCACCGCTGTGCCTTCACAATCCCTTTGCGCCGCCATCTCCACTCAATCGCCGCACCGCTACTCGTCAGAGCTCTCCTTGCCGCCGGCGTGGCCTGTCCCAGTGCCGCCGACCTGAGCTCCTCCCCTTCTGTGTCATGCGTTTTAGCCGAGCAGAACCCGGTGGCCAACCTCATGGCTCGCTGGTTTTCTCCCCTGGATCTCCAAGGCGCTTGTCCTCTCTTAATCCCCTTCACCTTTGGTAGTGATCCCTCCATTCATACCTATCCACCTAATCCCTGTGCTCTTTCATTTCATTTGTTTTAGGGTTATAGATTGTGACTTGATTTTGACCGAGCTCTCTTCTCTTCTATTGGTCACTGATCAGAGGTATGGTATAACAGATGCGATCTATTTCTTATCCAATTCATGCTTCACCATTAGCTTTCTCCTCACTAGATAATTGCTTATGGTTATATCCCAATCTATCTATCGTGCAGTGGTTTTTTTGGGCAATGGCAGTAAACTCGGGCCAAAGCCCGCGAGTAAGGAACAAGGCAAAGCCTCGAGAGTGTCAGTCCAGGGTCGTCGAGCCACTCTTGTTTGAGGTTGCGATAGGCAGTTTGTCTGTGATTTGAGTTGGCAGGTGTCAGTGATCAGTGACAGTTGTTCTTCCCGTGGCCGACAATGCCTCGCACAAAGAACGTCGGCCCCGTTCCTGGTAGTTGTGGTGACCCTCCACCTCCACCGCGTCCACCCACCAACCAGGACAGGGGAAAGAAGAAGATGATTGTGAAGAAAAGGAAGAGGCCACTGATGGATCCAGACTCAGTGGCAGCAGTTGCAGTGGCAGAGGCAGCTGAGATTGCCGAGCAGGGCGGATGTCGCGTCGGTTTAAGGATCTCTCCTCGCCATGGAGCGCATCGTGAGACCCCCTCTCAGGCAAAGGCAGAGATTGAGTCCCCAGAGGCAGCAGAGGCTGAGCAGGTAGACCCTTCGGGGCATTCTTCAGTACAGGAGCTGATCTCCAGACGAGTGACACGCGCTCGTGGTTCTTCGCCTCCTCCAAGGCCTGATGGACCACGGCGTAATGACAGACCTCCGCCGAGACCTCGAGTGCCAGATCCAGTGAGGTACAATGTCCAGGGCATGTCAACCAAGCAAATTCAGGATATGAGATTTGCAGACTTTCAGACTTTCAGACTTGGTTTCCAGCATAGCTTGATCCTCGTGCCAGTTCAGACTTCTACACGACCGTGCACGAGGACTTCTACCAAGCCTACGTCGAGACATGTGCACCGCTACGGGCACACAGAGTTTGTCCCCTGCAGGCGATCATAGAGGCCGGTGGTCCTGATATAGCTCAGCACCTTGTGTACCTAGGTGGCTTGACAGGATTGATCAGCAGGGTTGGAAACTATCAGGAGGACTAGGTCAGACAGTTTTACGCTTCTCTATGGGTCTCACCCGACCACGACTTTCTGCACTTCGCTTTCAGAGGTCGAGACCACAGGATCTACGCGACCCGGTTCCGTGAGATCTTTCACCTGGAGGCTTCAGAGACACGGATACACACCATGTGCTACGGTGACTAGGACGCACCATGTCGTCCTCATGCGGGAGAGGTGCCCTCAGTTGAGTTCGTGCGGCCTTGTTTCAGAGAGCCGTTCGGAGAAGGGTCCAGTCGAGGCACCCGTGACCTCACGGCGACTGTCCGGATCCTGAACGAGGTACTCAGGCGCATCATACTACCCCGAGTGGGAGCTCGTGAGACTATCACACGCCTGTAGTTGTGGCTCTTAGTACGTCTTGTCCGCAAAGAGAAGTTCGACTTATGGGACTTGATTGTTAGTGAGATGGAGGACATCATAGCTTCAGGTTTCAGAGCTCACTGGCAGCTCCAGTACGCACATTGGATATCCTATCTGATGGTTGCTCGTGTCGAGTCTATTTGCCAGCTTACCACACTCACCCGTTCTGACACGGTCTTTCCTCAGTACAACATGAGTCAGTTAGTGAGTCACAGTGGCAGAGGCCGCTTGAGGCATCAGGGACCGCACACACGTCAGACAAGTGTTGCACCTGAGTCAGCGGTACAGCAGGAGACAGTAGTTCCTTGTTTGGCAGATGATGAGCTTGCAGAGCTTGACGCTCAGATTGATGCCGCAGCTGATGATGCTTACGTTGATGATCTACCCTCAGATATCTCAGATGAGGACTACCGGCCCGCTCCAGAGTACGCACCCCGATCTCATGACCATGAGGCCGGTGGGTCCGGTGCACCATCAGGCACCTCAGAGGCTACCATCCTCTCTCTTCTAACCAGCATGCAGCAGGAGCAGGTTAGACAGGCAGAGGAGCAGAGGAGACAGGCAGAGGAGCATAGACGACAGGCTGAGGAAGTCAGGCGACTCACTGCTCAGCAGCTTGCGGCACAAGCTGAGGCCCATGCTCGTCAGGATGAGTTCCAGCGCCAGTTTCTATCATATCAGATACAGCAGGATGAGATTCAGAAGACTCAGACCATGCTTCTTGAGCGCCTCCTCAGCTCGAGCTCCGGGTAGACCATCTCTCCACAATTTCAGTTGCCTAGGGTCTCACAGCAGCAGTTTACCTCCCAGCCACCTCAGCCGACAATGTCAGTGATGTCGACTCCAGCTTTACCGTCCGGAGGACAACAGAGTCAGGCACCTATTGCTCCACCTTTTTAGGCACCAGCTTCACCAGAGTGCCCGTCTTCGAGGACCTAGGTGTCTTCTTGGTTAGCTTCTCCTGGCGACTTTCAGTCAGGCTTCACACCTGTCCAGGGAACTACCATTACTGAGGCTTCACGTGAGCTCACAGCCTCCTACAGGGAGATCACAAGAGAAGACTCTCTAGCTCCAGCTGCTCAGCATGAGACTCCGTCAGCAGAGACTGCACTGGATCCTCCCACGACGGGCACTCACCTATCTTTAGTAGTCTCATCGGAGATCGCACCGGATCAATCTAGTCAGACCATCACCACTCCTCCAGCTGCCATTCAGACTGATGCTATCTCAGTTGCAGTGGAGGCAGTTGAGTCAGGGGCTCCAGTTCAGGCACAGGAGCAGGATGAGGCAGTTACAGTAGCAACATCCTCTCCGCCTCAGTCCTAGCCAGCAGAGCTCGTTGCCGCCGTCTCTCTTGTTGCTTTGGTAGTGACGACTCCGCCCCCGCCTCGAGTCTTCACTCGTTGTGCTCCCAGACCCGCTACTTCAGAGGAAGGACCGTCAGAGGCACCATCTCAAGGTGTTACTCCTTCCGAGTCTTAGGGGGAGCCAGAGGAGTCAACTCAGCCATCCCAGACTGCTCCTCAGACCAATGCAGCTCCAGAGGGTCAGGCAGCTGATGACAGCGATGACAGTCCAGACTACTCTCAGTTTGATCTTAACTCCCGCTCCACAGATGGTTCACTTCCAGATGCTCTAGCTCCTTAGTTTTGGTGCTTGGCGCCAAAGGGGGAGAGAGGGTCGAGTATAAAGATAGGGGGGGGGATTCGTTTCTTTGTGTGATTTTTCCCCCGTACTCATATCATCATGTCTACCTTATTGCATTTGTGTAATTTTATGTGTTGGATTATGTTTGTGAAACTTTCCTGTGTTGTGGTTGTGTGTGACAAACTCCTGATATTCACTAATACATGTTGTGAGTTGTCACTTGTTTCATGATATATCTCTTTGATCTAATGGTAATTGAGCTTCCGCGCCATACTCCGATATGTTTGTGAGGATATCATGAGGTACTCCAATTTTATTTCATATTCTTGAGTACTCTGTTGGTGATTTGGTTTGGATGGGCTAGTCTTCATTTCTACTCACTTACCCTTGCTCAACCATTCCAAGTCATCTGAAATCCTAACCTGTCACTCTTATATCCATACTCGAGGAGTTATTGTCGTCAATCACCAAAAAGGGGGAGATTGAAGAATCATGGCCCTATTGGTTTCGATGATTAACGACAATTAGCGATTATTATGGCTAACGTGTGTTTTGCAAAGGCTATGCGTAGCTTAGCCATAGTGATCAACATGAATGGGCATCAATGGTTATCACTTAGCCCCCAAGATGGATATCCTTTCGGATTTCAAAGAGACATGACGAAGACCCTAGAATGATAGGCTAAGTGCCATAAGGTGACGAAGGGCACTTAGAAATAGATAGGGCTTCTATTTTATCTTTGACCGTACTATTAAGAGGGGTTGAGACTAGTAGCTTGACTTAGGAGAGCTTCATAAATTAGGTGTGGTGCACACTTGACTTTCTTAGCTCTGAGCAAGCCTATGGTGACCGTAAGATAGCCTAGAACAACTTCCATATTCATCGCGACGAAAACCGAAGTTGAGAGAGCTGATTTCTGGGCGTCGGACGTTGAGGTCCAGGGCGCCGAACGCTGACACCGGACGCTGACGTTTGTACGCCCTAGCATCTGGCGACGTTACAGAGAGCTCTAGAGACGTCCATTCTACGACGGACGTGTCCGTCGCATGGGCGTCAGACGCTTGCGAGCGTCCGAGAATATTTTCCCAGAAACCCGAGAGCAGCCAGTTGGCGCCGAACGCTGAGGCGCAGTGTCCGTCGCCAACTTGAAATGCCAGCCCGAGACGGTTTTCTGGAGGGCTATTTATAGCTCCTCACACTTCTCTCCCACCTTGCCTTTTGCTCATTTTCAGTTGTTGAAGTCTTTGAGAAGGTTGGGAAGAGAGCAAGAGCCCTAGAGAGAGAGAGAGTGATTCGCGATTCCATCCATCCTCTCCTTTAGTTCATCTAAGATTTCAAGTGTGCATCCTATAGTTGTGAAGCTTGAGTGAGTCAAGCGAAGATCGAGGCTTGTTACTCTTGGTGATCGACATCACCTAGACGGTCCGGTGGTGGTTGGAGGAAGGTGATCGCCGGGGAGATTGTCAGCGGCCCTTCTTCATCGACTTGTGATTGGTTGTGGGTGATTCACCGAGCCGGAGTGGCGAAGAATCAGCCCGTAGAGAGCACTCATCCCTTGCACGGGATTGAGGGGGAGCTATACCTTGCGAGGTGCTCCAACGAGGACTAGGGGGGAGTGTCGACTCCTCGATACCTTGACAAAACATCGCCGTGTCAAGCATCTCTTTCCCTAGTTCTTTCATACCGCATTACTTTCCGCACTTGTCTTTCAATTCATACTAGAATTGTGTAGGAAAGTTTCGCTTTCAATTGGATTGCTACCGCTTTCTAGCTAGGACACACAATCGGTAGGCACTAGGGGGTTAATTGGCTCTTGATAGGTTTAATTCTTGTCTAGAAATTAAAAAAAGCCCAATTCACCCCCCTTTTTGGGCATCTTGATCCTTTCAGGCGACTAGCTGAACACCTTCGAGGATGACGCTGTGGGCTCGCCTGAAGAATGCAACGTGCTCGGGGACTTGTTGGGGATACTACCTCGGTGAATCCCCAGGGACCTTATGGGCCTACCGACCATGAGACGGCCCAGCCACGAGGCCTTGCGGCACGCGACCAGCCCGTGGTGCTCGCTAAGGACTCCGGAGAAGCCTTGCTCGCCAAGGAAGATTCTAGTAGATACACTCGGATCCCTTGCCATAAGGGACCGATCGTAATCTGTTAGGATATGGAAATTGTAACCCTGCTCCCCGTCTATATAAGGCGAGCAGGGACCCCCCTCAAAAACGATCTCTTAGACCTCTCTCAGATCAACTACAGATCTTGTAACCTAATACACAAGATCAATCCAGCCACCAAAACACAGGACGTAGGGTATTACGGTGATTTGCCGGCCTGAACCTGTCTAAATCACCGTGGCTACGCTCTCTGTGTTACGCTTGATCGCCGTCGCCACACCTCCGCCTACAATCTACTACCGTAGGGTACCCCCTAGGTAGACTGCGACGCGTATTTCGTCGACAGGGACACAAGCTTATTTTGTGCCTCTTTTTTTGTTGGTACACAGTAGAATCGATATGGAAGCAGTGTTTAGATTGTGTGTTCAGATTTCTCAGTTTACCTCGAAACTCAGTGATGGTTGCTCTATGATGAATGAACAATGGATTATGAATGTTATACTTTAGACATGTTAGAAAAGGATTTGGTAACTAGGATAAACTGTGGTAGCGGCTAGCAGCTCGTAGTATCTGAATTTGACATGAGTGGAATTGGAGAAAGAAAATTGTTGAATGATACAGATTTGTCTCTTGCTTTTACTGAAAGGAAGAATGAAAGGAAGTTGTTTCTATTTGTTTCTATTGTGGACAAACCCACAGAAATTATTTCTAACTTAGATGCTTTAGAGGCAGTGGTTTCTCATGAAATTGATTGGGACAATCTAGAGATAATTCCTCTAACTGCAGATCAGATCGGTAGGCCTGTGTCTGTGATGGATGAGGAAACAATGTATGAGTTTCTTGGTCTTAGAGCAGAGGATGAGAGAGCTAAGCAAGCTAGGGCAGCGACTGTTGAAAAGGAAAATGAAATTGATCTTGACCCTGCTGATGAATTGTTAGTTGATGATCATGTGCCTAGTGAGGACTCTGTGCTTTATGACAGAGAAGACCCTCCGATGAAAGAGGGAACCATTTATGCTAGTATGACTGAATTCAGGGCTGTAGTGAGACAACATGGTATTATGAAACAATTTGAACTTGGAACAGAGGAATCGTGTAAAACTTTGTTCAGACTATTGTAGCAAGGCTGATGCGTGATAACTAGCAAGTCAGGGTACTAATCTTGTTCTAACTTTTGTTTGGATGCAACATGCTTAATCAATGTATTGTTTACTAATATTTCACATATATGCTTACTCAATGTATTGTTTACTAATGTTTCTTTTTTACATATTACATTGAACAAAGAGAAGCATTTTTGTCCATCTACTAGTAGAGTGAGGACCAAGATGGCAACATACCATAGGATAGCATAGAAGACAATCCCTTTTCTAAAGAAGGATCCTAACATGGGTACAAAGAAACTACAGAAGGAGTTAGAAGACAAATATCAAGTAAAAATTGGGTACTCCACTGTGCATCTTGGTAGAGAGAAGGCAACGGAACAATTTTTTGGTACATTGTCACAACCCAAAATTTCTATTTTGGGATGTGCCTTAGAAAACATAAAATACAATCACTGATTTCAATATTTACTAAAATTTTCCAACATTTATTTAGTTAATTGTTGACAATTTATATAGTAGAAAAATGTGAGTTTCCAAAAATGTTTTAAAAATCTAATTCAATGGTTTGATGCATTTCATGCCTTTGCATAGTGTTTATGTATGAAAAATGAATTTAAAGTTTTCAAATGCGCCTAGGGTTTGAACCAAAACAAAACCTCTCTTAACCTTTGATCAAGTTTTCATGACCTACAAATCCTTCATGAAATCCTTGGAAACCATATACCTTGATCCTTGTTCTAAAAACCTTGATGGATCTTCTATCTTTCGTGTTGTCAAAATCCTCTCTAATCATATCTTGTTTTGTTCTCTTCTTATTTTTTTTCTTATCCTCCTTATATTTGACCTCCTAATTCTTTTTGGTTAAGACTTATCCAAATATCAAGTCTATGATATATGACCAATCATTGTACATATCTCTCTCTCAATTCCACCATCACTTTGTTCAAGTCAAATTAATCACATGTCTTGTATTAATGTTAATCTCAATTCTAACTTTTTGTGCTTTCTTTGCCTTGGGCAACATCCACATGGGATGATCTTTCCTCTCCACCTTTTCTCCTCTTAATCAACGTCAACTTGTTTTTGAACCATCTTTGAAATCTATACGACCTTGATCCCAACTTTTGATCTAAGTTTTCAGCAATACCCTAATCTCGTCTTTCTGAGAATTTATCGGGCTGAGCCCAACCACTTTCCTTCCATATTCACTTTCCTTCCATATTCTCTTGTCTTGGGAAAACTTTATATTCTTAGTCCATTAGTAAACCATACCCCATATCTCTCTCTTATGTTAATGGTTCAAGTTCAAATCTTTCCACCTTCCAACATCGCTTCGGGCCAAACCCGGTCCAAATCTTGCATTTGCTCTCGCCTCGGATCAAAGCCCAACCATCCTCCTCTTCCTTGTGGACCAATAACAAGCTCAACCAGCCCTCTAACTGTTCCTATCCCCTCTCCCACGTCAACCCCCTGGTTCCTCTCCTTTTTGTACAAAAGAAATATCAAAAAGACAAGGATAATATCAAGCATGACCCTTTGCCTCCCACCCCTTCACCTCCCAACCTTACCCCTTTATATCCAAACCCCTCACGCCTCCCCTTCCTCTCCCACGCCAAGAACAGAAGGGACAGGACCAGGACCTCCTCCTTCCCCATGGCCGCCCCGATCAACCGGACCGCAAGAACGGCGCTCCACCGCACCAAATCGTCGTCACCGACTATCATGATGTGTCTCCTTGCTCCTCCTCCACGCCTTCCCCATGGTGACGTTTGGTTGATCCCCGGCAATGTTTACATGTTGTAGGTGCTGCTGTCAACAGGGACAGAATCGCTGTTGTTGAGGGATTCGACGTTCCTCACTGTTTCGTGACTCCAGTGAACAAACCCTTTGGTGTAGTTGTTTCTTACATCCTTGAACACATCTCTGTAAATTGGTTTGGTCATATGAGTTATGAAATTCGAGATATGATCATTCCCGTGCAGCTGTTCCTGCTGTTTGGACAGTTTTGCAGCACTGAGTTGTTTTGGCGTTCCCCGTCAATCCACTATCCAAACAACCAAGAAATTTTATGTACATGTTCATAACATCCCTGCACATGAGCTCGCCAATTGGTTTGGCTATGCAGTCCCATATGGCTGAGATATAGTGTTTGATGTCTCTGCTACCTCTGCTGTCCAACAGCAGCCCACCCTGTTTTTGGCAATGGCGTTCCCATTGATCCATTGACCCCATGGCTGCACCCTTTGGCTAAAATATCCTTTATATACTTTCACATGTCTCTGAAATGGTTCATACTCATAGGGTCAAGTATGAAAGATATATGTTCTTATCTTGTTCTGCCGCCCTGCAGTTGCGCTGATGCCGGTTGGCATGCACGTTCCCGTTGATTCGCCACTTCAGTGGTCAAGCCATTCAACCACCATGTGTACTACATACATACCAACATATCTGAAAGTTGGCTTGTCCATATGAACCACAACATTGGAGTTATAAACATCACCATGCCATTGCTCTTGTCATGCCAACAATCAAACAATGAAATCTTGCAATCTTGTTCCCTAGCTATCCGATGGTTGCAACATCATATCTTTTTGTCACCACATGATCCATATAGTATCCACCAACCCATATAATGTATCACCTTTTGTCTCTTTTATAGCTATGCAATCGATCATCATACCACTGCTATCCACCACCGGTTATGGTCAACCGATGCACAAATCACCATATCACGTTTCCCTTTGATCTATCATCCAATCCGTCTTAGTGCATTGATTGATCATGATATGTTCCAAAGTACATATTCACATATCCAATACTTTTTGTTCTGAGGGATATGAATATGCTAGTCCAAACTCCACCTTGCTCTTTTGAATCCAATCATTTCCATGTGTATCTTTCAATTCTCATATCTTTTGATCATGGCTCCCGTTTTGGTTAGTGTTTTTGCGCTCATACGTTAGTAGTACAAGCCCTACCTTTTCAAAACCTTTATGTCTTGTTTTAATGCTTGGTGTATTGTTATTAGGTTCAAATGTGATGTCTGTTCAAGTTGTTTGCCGCCGTTAGAAGTGGAGCTATGCAAGGATGATCTGGCAGAAGGAAAAGTTCAAACCTTTTGGAGGCAAGTATAGCCTATGGTTTCCTTGTTACCTAGCAACTCATCAATTCACTTGTAATACATATGCATGTGTCTATTTTACTAAAACCATAGAGATATACTTAGAACTACTTGTACCATACATCCTTGATACCTATGGGGGTTTAAACATGATAAGTTTATTGTATAGATATGCTATGCTCAACTTTACTATATGAACTTGGATAATGGAAGGTTGGACCTTTGATCAAATGTTAATGATATCTTTTAAAATTAACTAGGAGGGGGCTGGAGATGCATTATTTTCCCATATGCTCCAGTACCTCTCTATAAGGTTTCTACTTGGGACAGACAACCCAGGAAGTCCGTACAACCTTGAGGATCACATGGCTCTGATCTTAGTCGTAAAACTAGTTTGCTCTAGCTGTTGTTAGTAGTTACTAACTCGTAGCGTAGAGGGGCGCTTCGGGTTAAGAATGGTGCTCTTGCCTGTCTTGATGTGCCTTGGAGGCTGCGGTCTTTTTAGAGAGCCGTCTTGAAGGGGGGCCTCATTCGCGTGGCTACTAACTTGTTAGAGTGGCTAGTGTAAGACTTCGTAGTGAACCCTGCCGGCTTACCTTGGAAGTGAGCTAAGAGGCTTGCAATCTCGGGCAAAGGGGTAACACGACTCAAGGGTAAAGTTGTACAAACTCTGCAATATTCTAAAATCTATCATCATAGCCGTGCTCACGGATACAAGCGGTCTGAATCTTTCCAATTATATTACATGTTTTTACAATAAAATGGAGATGATGATGAGATAAAATAATCATGTTAACCTGGAATTTTGATGCTACATGCTTAATCATGGGAAGGGTTAAACTTATGTTTTTATATGTTATGCATTAATTAATAAAACTTGACCAACTAAAAATACTTATCGCTTAAACCTGAGTCAGCCTTTTGAGCTTGCATCCCCATAGATATACTTGCTGAGCATGGTGAGCTGACGCTTGTTGTCACCACCTTTATATAAAAATCCTGGATGGGTACCAGATGGTGTTTCAAGTGAAGAATTTCGTTTGGAGTTCCAAGAGAGCTAGGCGAGTTCTCCCCCAGTCAACCGTCCCTGTGGAGTATGGAGGCCCAAAGACAGAAGTCTAAGAATAGTTTCTGCGATGCTTTGATATAGATGTAAGCCTTTTTGTAACTATGTTTCGATATATAATAAAGCATTGTTTTTGATAATCTCCATTTTGTTGCTATATGTGGCATGTGGACATCCTGAGCACACATATGGGTATCATTCGGTATTCTTTGGAAAACCGGGTGCTACATACATGGGAAGAAAGTTTTGGATATATGTTTAACTTCAAGGCAGAGATTGAGCTCAGAATGCCAGGAAGTGTTGTAGAGATAGATGTAGTCAGCAAAGAAACCGGTGTATATTTTCACATATTTTTTTGTTGTTTGAAACCTAGCATCGATGGTTTCCTGAATGGTTGTAGGCCATTTTTGAGTATCGACTCCACAACTCTCAATGGTAGATGGAATGACCATTGGTGCTTTTTTTTGTTGAAAAGCTGGGCATTGGTGCTTGGTGCACCTGAGGCGAGTTTCTAGTGCACATATATGTTCTAATAAGGCCAGGGGTAGCTTGGTCCTTTTAGGTAGCTTGGGAGTGCTGAAAATATTACAGGAAAAGTAAAATTGGAGAAAATGGCTGGAATCCCTTGGATTGAAACAACTGGCAGCGTCAATGTCAAATTTCGAAAGGCAAACGATGTCAAGTTTTGCGAGGCTGACGAATCGGATGTCAAATATCAAAATTTCTCTGTCCAAAAATTATTCCCGTTTAACCTACTTGCCCAATTGTTCCTTTTTTTCCCGGAGCGTGAGCCTAGCATGGTTTCCTAAAACTCATAACCGATTTTTCTAGTGGCAGAGCAAACATATTCTGAGTTCGTTTGAACTACTCTCGGATTGTTTCGACTTGTTCCTTCTGACATAACACTATTCAATTAACTTATCATACTAGTACAAAAAATATTTTTACTGGCGGTTCGGAAGCCATTTGTACAGACGTTTTTCCGAACCGCCAACGCTGGGGCTAAGTAGAAATCGGTCATTTCTACTGGCGGTTTTTTGAGAACCGCCTCTAGAAATGGATTTTTACAGCCGGTTCTCTTAACGAACCGTATGTAGAAATGGCTGTCCCGCGTTTTTAAAATAGAAAAAAAAATTTAAATTCTGGGGAGAGACCAGAAGTCGTGCATTTTGTTCGCGTAAAAATCACGAACTCACTCCGGCCGGGGATTCGAACCCGAGACATCACCCTCGTGTGGATCCTCTACCACTCCACCCATGACTCACTTGTGTCTAGATTCGTTAGTAATTCCTCATATTCTATACTAAACCGAGTGTAAAATGATGGTTTGAGCCACTAAACGAATTCAAATGAAAACGTTGTGAACTACAAAGTTTCATAACTTTTCGAGATCTACAACTTTCATGTAGCAAGTTTTTTCATCTGAGGCTGTTTACAAAAATTTGAATTTCAAATTTGACACATTCAAACGTATTTTTCGATGACAAGATGATTTCAAATGAAAAAGTTGTGAACTACAAAGTTTCATAAATTTTCGAGATCTACAAATTTAATGTAGAAAGTTTTTCCATCCGAGGTTGTTTACAAAAATTAAAAAAATCAGTGGAAAAAATCCGAGGACGATTTCTACCGGCGGTTATCTTAACGAACCGCCTGTAGAAATCGATTTTTAGTGGCGGTTCCTTAAGACAACCGCCTGTAGAAATGTTTCTACAGGTGGAATTCTTAAGTAAACCGCATGTAGAAATTGATTTCTACAGGCGGTTCAAAACCGTTTCGAACCGTTTTTTTAGTACAGGCGGCTGATAATGGCCAACCGTCTGTGCTATTTTTTGGAGGTGCCAGCTAAAACAGTTTTTCTACTAGTGTCAACTTATTCTCTCACAGAACACTATTTTAAGAGAAGACCTTGACTTGCTCCAAAAGGAACTAGAACTAGTTCCCTTTTGAAGTGTCTTTATAGAATATGAATTCACAAAGAGTTCAATAATAAAAAAAATCTGTCATGCACTTCAAGCTATGGCCGTAAACCAAACTGCTGCCTAAGCAATTCAACGCCCAAGACCTTTGGCATGTAAGATCTGGAGTTCTGGACGGGAGATAGGCCTAAATACAATCTATGACGACCCAATTATCTATGGACCAAGCAAATTCAAACAGTTGTCAAAAAATAGTTGTTGGCCTTGTACTTTGCATATACCATATATTTGAAAGTTGACAACATGCTTACAAGTAGAATAATAATAATGAGAATTAAACACACAAGCTTAGAATTCTCTCAGCTGCCCATTTACATACATGGCTCATACACAATAGTGCCACGTCTTCTTACACAAGGCATGAACAATAAAAACATGAGGTTCCAATTCAGCATACTGTGGTCCTGCCAAACAAAAAAAATCTGTTAACATTATCTAACCATCACAATGCCATCAAATCAAACTAATTAATGCTCATTAAAAGGAAGATAGGTACACTTTTGGAAGGATCTAAACATTGATAGTAACAAGTTTATTATAACTATATCAAAGGTCGTCTAGCAAAAGGACATCAAGAAAGGACCAAAGCTCATCTAAGTTCAGTTCTTCCCCCCACCCCACCCCCAATAAATAAATAATAATAATGAAAACTCTAGCAAGGAGAAGGCCATGCTAGCGATGAACTCCCTCCTCTTCCAAAAGAGTATGCATGTACATCTCTATAAACTTATCTTTTACCTTTCGAAACGCAAGTGCAAGCTCGGCCAGCACATTGTGCCACACGTTATGTGCATTTTTTTCACTGTTCGATCAAACGTCATTTAGAATCGTACGACTAATATTATGGCGCTATCGTGGGTGTCTTCTGGTTACCCGTTGTGAGCTCTAGAAGATTCATGAGTCATGGCTCTTCGTCTCTCGTGCCCTTCATTTTCCAGTCAACCATGCAATAAAAAAAAGAAAGGCCCATTCCATCTTCCAACTAAGCATGCAGGAAGCACAGGCAACACGAAGAAGTGGATCCCATAGAAGGAATACCGTGAGCAACACGTACTTTTATCTTGTAATCCGCTTTCACTTCATCAGGATTACAGATACAAAGCGGCAGCCCGCGAGCCCGCATATAAGCTTAATTTTGTGGGTTACCGCTTGAATCTGCAAAAATTAAGTCTATATATGGGTTCGCAGGCTACCCCACTTGCATCCCTAATTAGGATGGATGAGATATAAACTCAGGTCTCATAGACAATCAAGGGGGGCCTCGAGTGATCATCAGCAGCCCGGTCATGGACGCCTTGGTGATGGCAGCACTACTACAGAAACGGCAAACAGTGCCACCGGTTCAAAACCCCCTATATGTGGTGGTTTTGAACCGGCACTGGCAATTCGGCAGTGATGAGGCCAAACCATCACTGTCGGTTATGCCAAACCGGCAGTGATGCTTGAGCCATCACTGCCGGTTTGTTCCACCAACTGACAATGATGTTTGAGCCATCATTGTCGGTTTTAATCGAACCAACAGTGATATTATTTTTTAAAATTGCACTTTGTTAATTGTTTTATTTCATTTGGGGTTTAGGTTAGAGGTGGTGGGGTGGGAGATCGTGGAGGTGTTTGCTATCGAACCATTTGATATCGATGTGAATTGAAGGTGGTTGTGGACTAGCGACAATACAAACTCATCACACATTTATAATAATTATTACAAAACATCCAAACAAAACTTAAAGTATCGAATTAAATGTTGCATTACAATAGCCTTTAGAGGCGGTCTTTTCCGTAGATCTTTTTGAAGTCCTTACTCTACACAATGGACAGATATCCTTTTCTATACACTATCTCATCCAGAATAAGAGCTGCTATCTCCTCTTGAAATCCTCTTATCTCAAAATCTAGCAACCTGTTGTGGCCCTGATCTTTGCGCTGTAAATTGATACAAGATGATATTGAGATGCACATACGGAAGACAAAACAATATAATTAAAATGAGACGCGTACGTACCATGCCATCTCCTAATCCTAGTTTTGCGTCAAAGTAGCAAAGCATTGCCCACATCACATAGAACCCGCATTCGTTGTTCCCCATTGGTTGATTTAGGGTCTTGACCTTCTTCATATACTCCACTCTGAATGGGGCTCTCCATTTCTTTTGCATCCTAGGCTCCACATTTCTCCAATCAGGTAACTCCTTCATCCTATGTGACAATGTAAATGAAGTGTGAAGGCTGAGGACATTAATTACAATATCATATGTGATTGAAAAGTGTGGTGATATTGGGTTCACTTACATATTTAGCACTTTGAATAGGGGTTCGATAAGTTTAAGTGGCTTCTTTTTTGAGCCCCACACCTCGATAGTTGAATTTTTAAGACTTATATCTACGATGACGTAATGGTTGCTGCAATCACAAAGCTCATGTTATTGAATGATATATCAAGAAAAAATCACTTAAGTACGGGTCGAGAACACATACTCGCAATTGTAGGTTAGCAGTGCGTTTGTTTTGCCAACTGAGAACATTCTTTCAAACTCTATCTTCAAACTTGCTGAGACATACGGATCTTTGAGACCGGCTTTGCATGTTGTCTCATTTACCAAGATGGGGTCCAAGAAGTTAAAATTTCTATTTCATTTTTCGAGGCAAAATTTTGCTACAGACCTGCAAAATAAACATGCATGGATATATTCAAATGCAGATCACGTAGTTTATTATAACATTGTTAGGGTATGACACTTATAGAGTCCATAACATCATAATCTGCACATCCATCGAGCGTCGTTGAAAGAGTTGAAAGAGGTCTTCATAATGAATAGTATGCACAACTTCTTCAGGATGATTAAAATGTAAACAGGAAGGGATGCATACTTCAAAGGTTGCTATCTTGTCTTCGCTGCTATTACTGTCTATGATGTAATAATCATGCAATTGTCGCATGTTTGTTGGCAATTTTCTATACTCTTCTTCGCTGGCCACCATAGGCTTGCCTAGTTCAAACTTGTATACAACTTTGGCGTTTTCAAATTCAGTTTTTCCAAAATAGAGATTCTCGGCATCCTTCATGCTTATGTTCAGGTCCACGACCAAGGTTTGTATCTCTAGCTGCTGAAAGGAGTGTATTTCTCTAGATATTTCTTGATTACCCGGATTTTTGCTTTGCCTTTCAAATTCGCTCTGTTTCTCAGGTATATAAGCCAATCGTGCATACAAGGCAAGTTTGGCGTCCTTTTCTGCAATCTGAGCTCGTAGAATTTCGTCCTCAGTCGGCGCTTGCTTCTGCCTTTTACTAGTCATCTTGGGATCTTTACCAACCGAAGCTGATGACCTCCTCTATTGCGAAGTCGAACCTGATCTAGAGCTAGGCCATCGAGATCCCAGTCCTGAGGACTTTGAAGCTTGTGGAGGAGTAGGAGGAGGAGGAGGAGGAGTCTTCTCCTTTGGCGGTGGAGAAGGAGTCTTATCTTTTGGCGGTGGAGAAGGAGTCTTCTCCTTTGGTAGTGGAGGAGGTGTCGGTGGATCTTGACGAGGAGAGAAACCTCTTCGCGGATGGGACCGAGATGATTCACTATCATCATCATCTTCCGAAGATAGCTGCTCGTCTAGCTTGATGAAGCGTTTGCGCCAGGAGAAATGAGTGCCCAAGTTGTTAACTAGACGCGGTCTTTCTTTCTCCACTGGGAAATCAATATGTATCTTATTGTACTTCTTGTCCAAGATCTTATCAATGCTGAGCCTGGCATACCCGAGTGGCACTGGCTTGCCATGAATGACGTTCTCTCCTCAAGGAAATGCTTGTCCGATCGCCACCTTCTCTTTGGTCCACTGCTGACGGATGTACAACCTGACATTCACAGGTTCTGTTATGTCGTTCACCGGATGAGGAGCATTGACCTCTTCTTTGTCAGGCATAGGGGTTGAGCCACAGCTACTGCGGCCCTTGCCGAGCACTGGGCTATTCAAAGCTGGGATTGCATGCGGCCCTTGACTCGAACACATGGTTTGCATAGCGCTCGCCACTTGAGCAGCTATCCGTGCTTCCATGCTCTGTTCTAGCTCCTCTCGCATCATTTGGAACTCCTCTTCTCTTTGCGTTCTAGCCCTGACCCGGCTCCTATAGGAAGCAGATTCACCTTCAAATGCTTTCTCCCAAGGAATTATCCCGGCTCCTCTAGTGCGACCGGGTGCTCCTTGGTTCCAAGTGCTTGCGTGAGCACGTCATTTTCTCTATCCAACCTGTGGGCCCCTCTATGCACTTCCTTAGTGATCGTGGAAATCTTCTGGAGGAGATCGGTGATGTGTTCAGCGCTGGCGGAAAGGCTCCCATAAGGATTGTATCATGTCCCCCTTGCGAGTAGGTAGTTCACTGATCTGGGCTGCCAATCACTTGTCTGAGGCGTAACGCCACTCCGCTCTAGTGCTTCGACTTGGGCATCCCAATCCAGAATCTTCCTTACGTACCCACGCGATCCTAGGCGGTGAGGATTATTTGGCCTAAGCGAGTTTGCTTTGTTTCTTTCGCTTGATGTCTTGGCCTCTTCGGATAGCTTGTAAGCCTTAAACTCCTCCCAGAAGTCCCTCTGCTTGCTGAATTCACCTCCCATAAAATTTGGTTCTTTTTCCTCCTTGATGAGCTTGTGCAACTTTCTCTTGAAATTCTTGAAGGAGTGACCCATGATTTCCTTGGCCCTCTTCTTGACTGTCGCTTCATCACAATCATTAGGGAAAGTGAAATACCCTCTGAGCTTGTTCCAAACTAGTTCCTTCTCCACTTCTGGAACCCTCCACGGGTCTTGCTCACTGTCATTCCACTTCCTGTATTTGATCGGGATGAAGTCCCTTACAAGTGCCCCGATGGTACTCTTGTATGGGCCCAATGCTTTAAGTGGCTCCACCGGCTCCCCTAGTTGATCGAACTGAGAGATGTGCCAATGTCTAGTTGTCTGAGGGAGCTTTGTTGCACCACTCTTAGTCCTTCTGGAACTCTCACCAGTACTTGGACCTTCCGGCGGAACCTGCTTCAAAATTTATGAATAAGTCCCCATCAAACTTTTCTGGCTATATCTACTGTGTTTTTAGGAATGACCTAAGTTATTACCTCGTCTCCTTGGCCCTCTTCTAGGTTTAGCATATGGCTAGGGCTCCAAGGTCTTTGATCCCCTTGCTGGTTGTCATCACTAGTTCCTTGGTCATCGGCTTCGGTCGCAGGGTGACGGGTGGTGAATCGACGCTTAATTGTCATGTTTCTGGACATGAATTTCGATTATTGGTATTAACTCATAGGTAGATAACATATATACAAGCATAAGTGTAGCATAAGAAAATCCATATATACAAGCATAAGATGATGCCATATATACACACGCATATATGACATTTATACATCTATATCTCTTTCTCTATCTTTCTCTCTATCTTTATATCTCTCTCTATCTATCTCTATCTCTATCTATCTATCTTTATTGACATGTATATATGATATGACATTTATACATATATATCTCTTTCTCTATCTCTCAAGCATAGGATGACATTTATATCTCTTTCTCTATCTCTCAAGCATAGGATGACCTCAATATCTCTATCTATATCTCGATCTATCCACAAATTTGAATCATCGTAGCCACAATATGAAATAAGTGGCCAAAGAGTTTACAAGCATACCATATATAATGAAATAAAGACATGGCATATATATGATTGTATCTCTCTAACTCTCTATCTCTCTATCTCTATCACTATCACTATCACTATCTATATGTGCCATGGCATATATATCAATTAAGGGTGAATCATGCTATCAATATGAATATCTATCTCTATCTCTCTATCTCTATATCTCTATAAGAAAATCCATAAGTGTAGCATAGGATGGAAATAATTAAGGGTGAATCATGCTATCAATATGAATATCTATCTCTATCTCTCTATCTCTATATCTCTATAAGAAAATCCATAAGTGTAGCATATCTCTATCTCTATCTCTCTAAGCTATCTCTATCTCTCTAAGCTATCTCTATCTCTATCAATCTAAGTTATCTCTATCTATCTATCTCCCTATATATCTCTACCTATCTATATATAAGTACTATCTCTCTAATCTATCTATCTCTCTAATCTCGATGCCTTCCTACCTCCGATAGATCCATGCCAAGCAAGCAACCAAAAAGCACTCTGATCCATGTAGACATTTCGACGAACACCTATAGTGCATAGACATAGAGCTCACCGCGGTGAGCTTAGGGCCATGGATTTCGCGCTCCTGTGCTCCTACAGTCCTATGTGCTCTGGGCGGTGTGTGCTCCTGCGGCGTGTGCTCCTTCTGCGGCGGCGTCGTGGTGAGGTGGCGATGTCGTGGCCGACGGGGTGGAGCTTTGGCCGGCGGTGTGTGCTCCTGCGGCGGCGGCGTCGTCGGGCTGGAGCAGCACCGAGCTCGAGCGGGGGCGGGGAGCGGCGGCGGCGTCGGGAGTCGAGCAGCGGCGGCGGCGTCGCGTCCACTGGCCGACGAACGTGTCGGGCAGTGACAGCAACGACGGCGGCGTCCACTAGCTGACCGAGGGTGGAGCAACGACGGCGGCATCACCCGGCGTTGATCGGAGTGGACCAGCGTCCTGCTGAGCGGCGTCTGCGTGGAGCAACGACGACGGCGTGGACCGGCAGTAGCGTTGAGCGGCGTCGTCGAGCAGAGCGAGGAGCGGCTAAGTGTGGAAGGGCGCGAGTCTGAAAATTTTAGACCGCACCCTTTCCTTATATAGTCCGCCTCATCACTGCCGGTTCCTATTACAAACCGGCAGTGATGTCCCCTATCACTGCCGGTTTGTATTAAGAACTGACAGTGATGTGTGCACATTAGTGCCGGTTACTCTCAACCGGCACTGGTAGGGTGTCATCACTGCCGGTTTCATACAAACCGGCAGTGACAGGGCAATTTTGAATTTGTCTTAGAATTCAAATTACTCCTGATTTTTGACTAGAACTTGAAAAACTCCAAACATAGAAGTTGCATAGTTTTTAATTCTCTACAACTTTTGCTGAAGGAGCATATTCAAATTCTTTATAGTTTTTGAATTCCATTTTGAATTTGAATAAGGGTTTAAAATTCAATTACCCCCTTTGTAATTACTCCAAAAATTTGAATAAAAGTTGAAAATCTTCCAACATAGCTTTTGCTCGTTTTGAGGAGATCTACATTATTGCTTATACACTCAAGGTCTAATTCTTTATAGTTTTTGAATTCCCTTTTGAATTTGAATAAGGGTTTAAAATTCAATTACCCCCTTTGTAATTACTCCAAAAATTTGAATAGAAGTTGAAAATCTTCCAACATAGCTTTTGCTAGTTTTGAGGAGATATACATTATTGCTTATACACTCAAGGTCTAATTCTTTATAGTTTTTGAATTCCCTTTTGAATTTGAATAAGGGTTTAAAATTCAATTACCCCCTTTGTAATTACTCCAAAAATTTGAATAGAAGTTGAAAATCTTCCAACATAGCTTTTGCTAGTTTTGAGGAGATATACATTATTGCTTATACACTCAAGGTCTAATTCTTTATAGTTTTTGAATTCCCTTTTGAATTTGAATAAGGGTTTAAAATTCAATTACCCCCTTTTAATTACTCCAAAAATTTGAATAGAAGTTGAAAATCTTCCAACATAGCTTTTGATAGTTTGGAGGAGCTCTACATTAATGTTTATACACTCAAGGTCTATTTCTTTATAGTTTTTGAATTCCTTTTGACATGGCATACATCAATCAACAACGGTACAACTCATCAATCTACAACTCCATATGATCACAAATTCGATGCAAATTACTAAAACAACATTTCATTAAGGATTACATAGTTTATGATACTCTAACAATTCACGGTGCAGGCACGATGATGGCCTCATCGTGATCACTCCGGAGGTAAGCAGGTTCGTCACCCTCTTCAAGGACATGTAGGGTAACGTCCGCCCCAAAAGGAGCCATTTCTTCATAACCTTTGTAGTCTTCTTCGTCTGTCACTCCGTCGATACCGACAATCTTCCTTTTGCCTTGCAATACTACATGTCATCTTCCATTTGTATTGTTATCCCTTGCATAGAAGATTTGCAAAACATCCTTTGCAAGGACAAAGGGGTTATCTCTGTATGCCGTCTTGGATAGATCAACGGTAGTGAACCCATCCTTGTCGGTGTTGATTTCATTCATCCGGACCCACAGACAATGGAAAAGAGCAACTTTCAACTGATGTCCATAGTCTAGCTCCCATATCTCATCTATGAAACCATAGGATGTTGCCACCATCGTGCCGTACTCATCGTGGGCGTCGAAACGAACACCACTATTTTGGTTGGTGCTCTTTCTGTCCTGTTTTTTGTGTAAAATGTAAAACCATTTATTTGATATCCTTGGTACATCATTAGCGTAGTCGAAGGTCCGAGGGCTAAGAGATCTAGCTGACATCCCGTCACCATTCCTAGCCTTTGGCGTCGAAACCAGTCACCGAATTCCTCCTTATGTTTTTTCTCAAGCCAAGCTTGTGACCTACCGATGTGCTTCCTTTGCAGTAACTGTTTGTGCTCATCAATGTATGCCATCACACCGTCGGCCTGCTGGAGAACAACGAAGTGTTCTTGTCTAAAGGAGACCACTTTGTCTATTTTGACAACTTTCTCACCTATTGTTCCTTTGCCCCCTAGTCTTCCATCATGATGAGATACTGGAACTCCGACCCGCTTGATGTCCAGATAATATGTGGAGAACTCAATAGCCTCCTTTGTTGACCATCCTTCTACCATGCTCCCTTTGGTCTAAATTTATTCCTAACATACCGCCTAAAAACTTTCATGAGCCTCTCGAAAGGAAACATCTGGTGTAGGTACATTGGGCAAAGAGCTTTTATTTGATCCACAAGATGAACAAGTAGATGCACTGAAATGTCGAAGTAAGTCGGTGGGAAATGCATCTCAAGCCTACATATAATCTCGGCTATCTCCTGCTTCAGGTGGTCTAGCCTGCCCACTTCAATGACCTTTTCAGAGATCGCGTTGAAGAACGAACACAACTTTATAATTGGAGTGTGGACCTTGTCAGGGAGGATACCTTGCAGGGCAACTAGGAGCAGCTGAGTCATTATGACATGACAGTCATGGGCCTTCATAGAACCATAGTTAAACTTAAGTTCTCTCATGTTAACTAGCCTCTTCGGGTTCCCACAGTAGCCACTCGGTACTTTGAGATCATTGAAGAAAGAAAATAAGCATTTCTTTTTCCTCCTTTTTCAGTGTCCATGATGCCACCGGAAGTTTCAAGTGACCATTCTCAAGAGTTACTGGGTGCAACTCCTTCCTGAGGCCCAGGTGTTGCATGTCCAAGCGTGTCGCGAGAGAATCCTTGCTTGTTCCCCCGGTGTTCATCAACGTGTTAAGTGTGTTACCGCACACGTTTTTAGTTATGTGCATTGGATCAAGACAGTGACGTACACTCAAAAGTTGCCAGTAAGGTAGTTTCCATAAGATTGATTTTTTCTTCCAGATACTATCGGTTGGCGCTGCTACTGCCCCGTCCCCCTTCCTAAGGACAACATTTGTGAGTTTCCTTAATTGTTGAAGCAGCTGTTTCCCGTCTCGATACTTTGGAGGTCCACGTTTCTCAGTAGTCCCATTAAAATCTTTTGTATTCCTATGGTAAGGGTGATCACGACGTAGGAACCTACGGTGTCCCATGTAGACCATCTTCCTGTTTTCTGGTAGATGTATAACATCAATCTCGTCCAAGCACTCGACACACCCAGTGTATCCTTTTGTCTTCTCTCTAGACAAGGAACCTCGCCCTGGTAGGTCGGTGATTGTAGCGATAAGTACAACCTTTACCGTGACATGTTCTTTTTTGTACTCATCCCAGACATCCTTCACACCCGTCTCCCACATCTGTAGTAGTTCATCGATCTGGTTGTAGAAGCACATCAATATCATTACCAGGTTGTCTTGGTCCTTGGATTAGTAATGGCATCTGGACGTATGACCATTTCATACAAAGCCATGGTGGAAGGTTGTATATACATAGCGTCACTGGCCAAGTTCTATGATTGGTTCTCACCTGGTCAAACGGGTTCATCCCATCCGTGCTCAAAGCAAACCACAGATGCCTTATCTCTCCATCGATGTTCTTATAGAACATAGTGTTGATAGTCCTCCAGTCCGACCCATCGACGGGGTGTCTCATCACTGAATCTTTCTTTCTCTCTTCGCCGTGCCAACGCAACAGCTTGGCTGACTTCTCATTTGCAAACAACCTATGCACTCGTGGAGCTATAGGAAAATACCACACGGACTTTACTAGCCCTCCTCTGGTCTTGCTTCCATCATTTGATGGCCCTTGCTTTTATCGGGGAGTTTTACACTTGGGACATGCATCCAAGTCTTTGTATTTCTCTCCACGGTACAATATGCAGTCGTTGAAACATGCGTGGATTTTCTCAACCTCGAGGCTAATTGGGAAAATCATTTGCTTCGCAAGGTAAGTCTTTTCTGCTAACTCGGCCTCCGGGAATAGTTTATGTAGTAGAACTAACAAGTTATCGAAGCCTTTATCACTCAACCCATTCGTTGATTTGAATTCCAATAGCATGATGTTGGCTTCCAGTTTGCTTATTGGGCAACACGAAAACAATGGTGTTTTTGCATCCTTTCTCATCATCTCCAGTTTTTTCAACTGTGAAGCACTAAGGAATCCCCCATACACATCATGTAGAAGCTGTGAAATGCCATCATTTTCCTCAGTGTTGTCAGCTAATGTATTCATAAACACATCATCATTGGTAGAGACATGTTCTGTGTACTCATGAACAGGAAATAATGCATTTAGGGATACACTAGGCATGGGCACATCATCATTAACATTTTGACCAACCTCCCCATGCAAAGTCCAAATTGTGTAGTTTCTCATGAACCCCCTTGTGATCAAGTGCAAACGTATATGCTCCACGTCGCCCCATTTTCTCGTATTCTTGCAGTCTTTGAATGGACAGAATACAAGATGTGAGTCCCCAGCATTGGCTCTAGCTCGCTTGAGGAAATCGTCGATGCCCGTCAAGTATCGTGGGTCTGTACGTGACAGATCGTACATCCACCCTTGAGCCATGTCTGCACTGATAAAATGGACAGAGCAGAGAACATATTAATAGGAGCATTTTTGAACAATATTCTTTTCTTTATAATTTGAATTTGGTCGCGCTATAAAAAGTGAGACAACAAAATAGGTGGATGCATGGAGTATTAAATGTGAATATTAAATGCATGCATGGAGTATTAAATGTAAGTATTAAATGCATGCATGCATGGAGTATTAAATGTAAGTAATAAATACCAAATCTATTCCACATCCCATCAAATCTATAATACATGCATGAAGCATTAAATGTAAGTAATAAATATAACTAATTTCAATTTTTATCCATAATTTTCGAGACAAATCTTTTGAACCTAGCTACTCAATGATTATACAATAATTATCCAATAAAAACAAAGTGCTACAATTTTGCTAAATACTTTTGGATCTAAAAGGTACAAAAAATTGACACAAATTGTAACATCTCTCTTCTTGATCATGAAAACTAGCTTAGCTCTAAACTATAGATTTACACACAAAAACAATGTAAACCAACAATTTTAATGAATTATGCTTGTTACTAACCAAGAGCAAGAAGATATGAGGATCCAAGAGTGAAGAGGAGCCAACAATGGAGTTCAAGAAATCCACCAGCCGCAACAATGGAGAGAGGAGCTCCTGTTCACGCACTGTTGGGGCAGCGGAGGGAGAGGAGATCGAAGCTTTATCCTGTACATAACATCACTGCCGATTGGAGCCACGAACTGGCAGTGAAACACCACATCCTGCCGGTTGGTGGCTTGAACCGGCAGTGATAGGGCCGAGAGGCATCACTACCGGTTCAAGCCACGAACCGGTAGTGATGTGGTGTTTCACTACCGGTTCGGCCCCCGCCCCCAATAATTGGGGACTTGTCAGAGGAAGAACCGGCAGTGAAGAGGCCTCACTGTCGGCCCAAACAAAACCGGCAGTGATTGCCGTTTTCGTAGTAGTGCAGCAAACCGTCGTTGGTCTCATTCATCACGAGCCTCCGCGCAGGAGCTAGCGTGCCACACCACCCTGACCACGCACGTCCATAGCCTGCTGCAACAAGCCATGGCCGCAGTCGCTGCACGATAGGCCACCATGGCCACTAGAGACCCAGGCCAGGCCGCATCGCCCATCGCCCCACCCTCCATGCTTCCCGTAGATCCATCGCGCTCCGCCAGCGAACCCTTGCGCTATGGCATGACGAGGGGCGTGTCGAACGCGCCCCCCTAGGGAGCCACCGCACCATGGGCGCGACCCTGTGACTAGGAATCCAACATGGAGCAGAATTAGGGGGGCAGAGCATATACAAATGCTGAAACTATCTAAAAATACCTACTCCCTCCATACCTATATTACTTGATGTTTAGAACAATGACACAATCTCTAAAGTGTAACTTTGACTGCTTATTTTTAAAAATATATTTATTGGAATATAATATATGCATATTTTTTATGAAAGTATTTTTCAAGAAAAAATTATTGATATGATTTTTATTTTTTTCAAACTCAACAATTTAAAAGTTATACATGATTTATATTTCCAATGCTTGACTCAAACATTTTATAAAACGACAACTAACATGGGTATGGAGGGGGTGTATATATATAAATACATTATAAAAGAAATAGAGTCTATTGGGGGAGGCTAGGTGCCTAGGTAAGATGGTGCTAGGACCTTGTCAAACACAATATTATTTCGAGTGAGCCATAATTCCCAAGAAAAAGCACTTGCACCCACAAGAATCTGAGATTTCAGTTTCCTATCTATACCTTCCAACCAGCCTATAAAAAATTGTGTACACTAGTTGGAGGTCTTAGATTAAAGGAAACATGAACCTCTCTCCACAAGAATTTAGCAAAATGACAATCAAAAAATAAATGTTGTATAGGCTCCTCTGAAGAATAGAAACAACACCTTCTATCTCCTTGTCATTGTTGTCGTGCTAAATTATCCTTCGTTAAGATTACCCCCTTGTACAAATACCACATAAATACTTTGATTTTGAGAGGTAGTTTAAGTTTCCAAATTAAAATATTATAAAGAATAGCTTCTACTCCTAATAAGGATCTATACATTGATTTGACTAAAAACAGACCATTCTGATGTAGCCCCCACACAAACCGGTCTCTATGGTTTGTTAGTTGTACATTTGCAACCATAACCACCACATCATACCATGCTTGCAAATTAGCACCCAACAAAGATCTCCGGAAAGCTACATTCAACGGTGTCGTAGATAATACAAACCTTACCGATACACTTTTCCTTCTCACAATATTATATAGTGCAGGAAATAGCGATTTTAGTGGGCGTGGCCTTATCCATGCATCCTCCCAAAACCGTACTAGAGATCCTTCACCTAGATCAAACTTGTCCAACGAGAGAAATTCCCCCTGATCTTCATAAGGCCAGCCCAAAACTGAGAATCCCCGGGCACGTATTGAACCTGTGTCAAAGTTTTGTCCCTTAGATATTTATTCCTAAGCAATTGTTGCCAAACTCCATCTCCATTTATCAATTTAAAAAGCCATTTACATAGGAGACACTTAATGTGAACATCTAAATTCAAGACTCCTAACCCGCCCTGGTCTTTTGGTGTACACACTACCTCCCACATAGTCAACCTATATTTTTTCTTGTGTTCATCACTTTGCCAAAAAAACTGTGATCTAAAATAATCCAACTTCTTTAGAACCCCTCTAGGTAATTCAAAAAAAGACAACATGAATATGGGAAGACTACTAAGGACAGAGTTGATTAGAACAAGTCTCCCTCCCACCGACAACATCTTACTCCAACAGTTCAATCTCTTTTGGAATCTTTCTTCAACATGTTTCCAATCTTTATTCAAGAGCTTTCTATGATGCATCGGAATTCCTAAATACCTAAATGGGAACACCCCCACATTACACCCAAAAACCTGCGCATACTCAAATTGTCTAGCTTTGGCTTCTCCATAGCAAAACAACTCACTCTTATGAAAATTGATCTTGAGTCCTGATAACTGTTCAAAAGCACAAAGCAAGAGCTTCATGTTTTTGGCTCTCTCGAGATCATTGTCCATAAAGTTAACAGTGTCATCTGCATACTGAAACACTAAAAGACCGTCATCTATCAAACATGGAACAACCATATTGTCCCACCTCTTTAGCTCTTGAAATAAGGATAGCTAACATGTCAACCACTATATTAAACAAGATTGGAGATAACGGATCCCCTTGACACACTCATTTCCTTGTTTGAAATAATGGCCTATATTCTCATTGACCTTTACTACAAGACTTCCTGTAGATATTACTTTTGAAATCCATTCACACCAAGTTGGCGATAATCCTTTCATTCTGAGAACTTGTTGTATAAAAGACCATTTTAGTTTATCATATGCTTTTTCAAAATCTAGCTTTAAAATCACACCATCTTGTTTTTTTTCCTATGCAACTCATGTATCGTTTTACGTAAGATCACAACTCCTTCCATTATATAGCGACCCAGAACAAAGGTCATCTGTGATGGTCCTATCAGTTATCTGCTACTTTTAAAATTCTATTATTTAGTACTTTGGTAAAAATCTTAAAGTTCACATTTAGAAGACAAATAGGCCTATATTGTTGTATCTGGACTGCATTAGTAATCTTTGGTAAGAAAGTAATAACCCCAAAATTTAGGCTATGAATAGGCAACCTCCCAGCATGGAAATCATAAAAAAGGCACATCAAATCCAGCTTGATAATCTCCCAAAAGAATTGGTAGAATTCAGCTGGAAAACCATCTGGACCAGGTGCCTTGTTATGTTCCATATCGAAGGCAGCCAGTTTAACCTCTTCTTGGCTGAATGGAGCCGTCAATACCACATTCTCCTCCTCCGACACCTGAGGTATGTCATGCCTCAAAGTCTCGTCCATTGAGAAAGAATCCTGCATATGAGGTCCAAACAACCCTTTATAATATTATATAAGTTTTTAAGTTTGCTTCCCCAACAATAATTCCTTCCTCCTATTCTAGCGGTATAATTTTTGTTTTCCTATGTCTCTCATTTGCTAGCATATGAAAATACTTAGTATTATCATCCCCTTGGAGTAACTTTGTTGCTTTTGATCGTTGGAGCCAATAAATCTCCTCTTCTCTCAACAACCTAGTTAATTGCCCTTTGAAATGATATCTAATATCCTCTTCTTGAGGTGACATATATATAAGAGTAATATACAAAAGCTGAATTAGGGGGGCAGAGCTTATGCAAATGCTGAAACCATCTAAAAATATCTACTCCTACCTATATTTCTTGATGTTTAGAACAACGACACGATCTCTAAAGTGTAATTTTGACTGTTTATTTTTTTAAAATATTTATTGGAATATAATATATGCATATTTTTCTGAAAGTATTTTTCAAAAAAAAAACTATTGATATGATTTTTATTTTTTTCAAACTCAACAATTTAAAAGTTATTCATGATTTATATTTCTAATGTTTGACTCAAATATTTTATAAAACCATAACTAATATGGGTATGGAGGGAGTACGTATATAAATACATTATACAGAAATAGAGTCCATTGGTGGAGGCTAGGTGCATAGGGCTCCCTCCGCCTCTGACATGCGTGGACATCAATCAAAACTTTGATCAATAGAGCTCCTCAATAATCTCTCTCTCTCTCTCTCTCTCTCTATATATATATATATATATAAGAGTTTTTTTTTAAGATTACACAGTACAACGCAGACGCTCAACATGCACACACTCACCCCTATGAACACACGTACCTTCGCTGTCGACGGGAACGTCGCCTACCACTTAATGCATAGCGCCGGAAAATCCTGGAAATAAATCCAGAATATGGTGTCGCACCCAGGATTTGAACCCTGGGTGGGAGCCCCCCAACCAATGACCTTTGTCATTGCGCCGTGAACCCCTTGACCTATATATATATATATATATATATATATTATATACACACACACGTAAAGACCATGCATCCCTGCTCTGGCATAGCTTGTGTCTTGATTTTTGCCAATGCCTTATCTGTAATTTGAATGTTTGGATGGGTACTTCTTGAGTTGTGAAAGGGTCATGCGCTTCTCATTTGGAATTACATGCTGCTTTCTTTTGCAGATAAAGTGGAAGTGGCCCTTTTGATCTTAACATCTGATGCTTGTTTGTTACGATTGCGTTAGTTTTTTTTTAAAATTAATGTCAATAACTTATGACGACAAGCAACCTGCGACCTTGTATAAGACTACATCAATCTGGGGCTACATACACTCCAATACTCCTCGGTGGAGTAAGAACGTGCCCAAATGTTTACTCTTAAGACTCAGTTATATATTCAGCAAATCGCTTCAATCATTGCATACTATCACTCTAGAGTATAATTCTTTTCACTTTTTTTTTACCGTCACTGGCCAAAGCAAATGGAAGGCGCGGCAAAGCCGCAACCTTGTTTCTAGTTTAAATTTAAATTTGATTGACTCACTGAAATTAAGATGTTCTCTATTATTATTTTTTTTTGCGAAGAATGCTCTATTAAACTTTAATAGAGGGAGTAGACTATTGTTGAAGAAGTCGTTGAATGACGAGACGAGCTGTCGACTGTCGTAGCGTCGCTGTCGCTGATGGCACTAAATGCTGGGGAGAGATTAGTGTCAAATTAAGTGTGGTCTACGCTCACACATCTTCTTCACTTCGGTCGGTAGTGGCTAAGCGATGCGCTGGGCAAGCCCAGCCACCGGGCCCACCGCTGCAGACAACATAGACTGCTGACAGCCCCGCCCGTGCACCTGTTCCTGTTTGGACTTAATTCTTCCAAAAAAAGAAGCCACATGTTCTGACCATTGACCAACAGTCACTGTTACACTGGTTCTTGTTAGCTTTTCTCCTCGGTATATATGGGCATACAGTAGCTTGTCCCGAAGCACGGTTGTTTTGACCCGGTTCAAGCACAGCACAACCCGGTAGTGTGCGGGCTCAAGCCGGCATGGGCCGATGCATAGGACCATGTCTGGGCCGCACCCTAGGCACGTGGGCTAGAACTACACTACCCGTAGACTGATAAGCACCCTAGCCTGCTAAGATCCCGCCAAACCACCAAACCTAATTTCCCTATCCTACATCCCCTCTCCCCCTCCCGACCTCCATGCACGCCGGCCCTCTCTCCCGCGACGCACTCACCCCTCTCTGTCCCGGTTCTCCCTCGATTCGCCCCTCTCTCTCACATGGTCAAACCCCTCTCTCATTTGCTCGCCTCCGCTGCCTCCTAGCACCACATGCCCAACATCGTCGGTGGCCTCCTCATCGCCACCCCTCGTGCAGCCTCCTGCGGCTCATTCCCTCATGGTCGGCCATCTCCGCCTCCTCCGTGACCCCACGCGGCCATACCACAAGAGCCGACCTCAAGTGCGACTGCATTGAGTGATGTGGCTACCAGCTGGTCGGCCGACCACCACCTCCTTCCAACTCCATGCCCCACACACCTACAATGGTGCTGCTCATGGAGCTTCCTATACCGACTCTGGCTTCCTTAAACCATAAACCCGTTCCTCTACGTTCGGCTTCCCATCCCCATCTTTTTTTGGGCCACGGGCCAGCCCGCCCTGCTAGATTGGCCCTGCTTCATGGGCTGGCCCGACACAAAAAGTGGCCCAGCAAGCCGTTCCTAGACCATCAGTCAGGTACGAAACCTATGGAGGCACGGCCCGGTAGCACGCTGAGCCGAGCCGGCCCATTGCCCATCTATACTCCTCTCAGTGCTTTGTCAGTCTAGAACCTATAGTTTCGCAATAGATAGCAATAAACGTCATTTGGGAATTATGGCTCACTTCGCCATCATCCAACGCTTTTCCATACAAACTTTATGGTTGAAAGCTACAACTCTATTCCACAAATAGAAATATCGCAAGGTATATGTCTAGTCATTACAGTAAAGTTACATATATACATCAATAATCTAGAGAAGCTCTTCGTCTTTAGTTTATCTATATATAAACACTACACGCTAGTGTTTCCTCCACATTGCTTAAGCAGATGATGAACAAGAAAGGCCTAATGGGCAATGATATGGTCTATATTGCCGCCTTCATCCTCACATTTATGAGCTCACTCTATCGATCCGACAACCAACTGACACAAACAAAGCCGTTGTTGCCCAATGACACGTTCATCTCCGAGGGTGGCCATTTTGCTCTTGGTTTCTTTTCCCCTACCAACTCCAGCAAGAAGCTATACATAGGAATCTGGTACACCACATTGCAGAGCGCACTGTGGTATGGGTCGCCAACCGTGACAACCCGATCACCACACCATCAGCCAAGCTCGCCATCACCGACAACACAGACCTTGTGTTGTCGGACTCCCGAGATCACATTCTCTGGACGGTAACAAGAAACACAGGGGGAGGGGGCGGCGTCGGAGGTTCCGCGGTGCTACTCAGCTCTGGGAACTTTGTCCTTCGGTCGTCGAATGGCACGGAGCTTTGGCAAAGCTTCGATCACCCGACCGATAGCGTTCTCCCAACCATGAGGATGTTACTAAGCTGCAAGGGGCAACCAGTGACACGCTTGTTTGCTTGGAAGGGCCCTAAAAATCCATCAAAAGGAGATTTCTCTTTTGGATTGGATCCCACCTCAAAGTTGCAGCGATCCATCACTTGGAAGGGGATGCCATACTTCCGTTTTCCAGTGGTTAGTGGCAACACGGTATCCGGTGGCATGCAGCAAATCAATGGCATTGACGTGATCTTGTACCAAACGGTGTTCAGCACAGGGGACAAGTCGTACTATATGTACACCGTCTCGCCTGGCTCACCGTACTCTCGCATGTCATTGCACTATACAGGCAAAGGGAGGCTCCTCACTTGGAATAGCACTACATCGTCATGGGAAGTCATCTTTGAGGTTCCTAATAGCTGTGATCTCTATGTCTCTTGTGGCCCGTTCGGCTACTGTGACCAGACGGATGCAATACCAACATGCCGGTGCCTTGATGGCTTTGAGCTCCTTGACAGTCTCAACTTCTCTAGAGGATGCCAGAGAAGGGAAGCACTAAAATGCGGGAATCAGGAAGACTATTTCAGACCGTGCCAAGTATGAAGGTTCCCGGCAATTTCTTGCGCATTAGGAATAGAAGCCTCGAGCACTGTGTAGATGAGTGCACTAGAAATTGCTCATGTATGGCATATGCCTACGCCAACTTAACCAATGGTGGTACTTTGGACGACCCATCGAGGTGTTTGGTTTGGGCTGGGATCTCATCGACATGGAGAAGCAACTCTCTCAAGCAGAGGTCTTGTACATTAGACTTGGAAAATCTCCTCAGTACGCGTGCATCCCTAACACCTCATCCTTCTTTAATTTCCTCAGAAGTGACATTAGTGCTCAACGTCACAAGGAGTCATGCCACCATCATAAGGCCTATTTGCAAGACAAAGATTACTCCAAACAATTTAGAATTTCATGCCTATGTCCTAATATTAAATGGACTTTAAAACTTCAGCTATCGCGTGTGGGGCCGGTCTCCTCAATAATTCACATGCATCGATCTACCTATCGTTCCAACTGGCGGACAAGCTATTTGTTAGAGATATTTTGGGTTTGTGTTAGAGATAAAGCATTTGAGATTATTGTATTTGTGCCTCTAGGCTCATGCCTGTGCCCAGCCGGGTTGTTACCTTACCCCAATATTCTCCATTCAAATCCACTACTACATAAATAATTTTTTACAGTCATTTCCTATTTTTCTAGGTGCAGTTCACGCATGCATTAAACCGTCTCTAGGAATGTTTTGCTGCATTGTATATTTCAAATGGTATCTAGAAATCAATTTTCAAGAGTGGTTGACTTAATAAAATCACCCTTAATAATCTATATATTTTGTTTCTTAGCCTACAGTTTCTAAAAAAAATTATTTTTTAGGGGCAGTT
Source organism: Microstegium vimineum (assembly GCA_022036555.1). NCBI lineage: Eukaryota > Viridiplantae > Streptophyta > Magnoliopsida > Poales > Poaceae > Microstegium > Microstegium vimineum. The sequence goes on along the minus strand of CM039125.1, from coordinate 12,367,276 downwards.
GACTTAGTCAAGCACTATTAAAAATTGATTTTTTGGTTCAACCAACCTTAAAAACAGCCGCTGAGGAAATAAGTTCATAACTTTTTTCTAAAAAAAAGTAAAATTAGACAAAGAAAAACTTTATACAAAAGAGTTTAGTGCTCAACAAGATCTAAAACTTTATACTTAATTTCTGTTTGTGATCATTTAGATGCCAAAATATATGTTTTAAGTTATCGAATGACCTTATATGAAAACTCTCCCAATATCAAAGTTGTACTACTCGACAAGAGCTAAAACGTTCCAGTTAATTTTTTATTTAAGTTTGCCTAGTGGCTAAAGTATTGAATATAAATTTATAAAGTTAATTATAAATAGCATCATAAACTTAGTCACAAGTGATTGTGCGGTACAGTAGCAGCGAAGGCTCGTGGGAGGCAAAATGTCATGAGTTCAAATACTTATGAGCATGTGATTGTTAATTTGATGCCCACTTTGAGAAAAAAAATGTTTTTCTACATTTTGGTGCAATTTGATATATTTATTTTTTTCAAAATATTTTATGAAAGGTTTGAGTTAATTGCCTCTGAATATTATTTCCATTTGTATGGATTGTTTTAAAATTGTCCATATTGATATATCATTTTTATAATTGAATAGCAACATTTTGGTTTGGGCAAAGTTGTTTTTCTATTTATTGGCACAATTGTTTTTTCAAAATATTTTTAAGAACAGTTCATTAAGTCGACCAATCATGAGAATTAAATTTCAGTTTCAAGGGTGGCTATAAAACTATCCTTGTAAACGCTTCATTTTTACAATTGATGTGTTATTTTTTTGACCGAAAAATACTGTGGGGGGAGATCCCCACAGTCTGATCTTATATTAAAAAAAGTGGGAGGGGGGGGGGGGGGGACAGTTACAAACTTACCAAAGTATTTGTACAGGAAATTAATTAAATGATTCTAACCAATTACAAAAGGATGATCTCAGATCAGCCTTTAACCGAACCGATTGAAGAAGACATTGACTCTTAAAATTTGCAAACCAAACCGCTACAGACGGGGGTTTTCCTTCAAAGATCTTCGCATTACGAATCTTCCACAACTCCCACGTAGCAATCTAGTTGACTTCCATGGAGAAGGCCGAACTGACCGACAAATTTGTAAGCATGAATCTGTCCTGTATCAACATTGAAGCATCCCAAACAAGATGAATGAAGGCCCAACAGCTTCTGGAAAAATCACAGTCAAAGAAAAGATGTTCTATAGTCTCTTGTGTATCATGGCTGCACATTACACATAAACTGCCATCCTGAATGTTGAGGTGTCGTCGCTGCAGCATATCTCTGGTGTTTAAACGATCAACCAGGACAAGCCAAGCAAAAAATTTTATCCTCGGAGTACACCTACGCTTCCATAACGCTTTGAAGATCGGGTGAGACTGCACAGGACTATAAACATGCGAATACATCTTTCTAGATGAGTAGGACTTCCCCCACACAGGCAGCCAAGAGTCCGAAACAGGACTATAAGCATGCGAATACATCTTTCTAGATGAGTAGGACTTCCCCCACACAGGCAGCCAAGAGTCCGAAACATCAGCCTCATAGGTAAGGCTTTGTAAATGTTGTTGTAGTAACTCATATTAATTGATGTGTTATTAACAGCGGTTTTGAAAAGCGTCTTAAAAAATATTTTTAGCATGTGCAAAAAGCATTGTGGTATAGTCTCCCTAATCTATTCCCATGGCATCAACTATATCTGGCATCAGATAAACCATTACAACATACCATATCTCTTCCTATGTAGTACTAATTTTGACAGTACCGAAGCAACCAAAAATAAGAAGAAAAAGTTTAATTATCAGGTTCACTTTTGATGTTTCTAGCGGAAAATTATATATGAGCATATAGCTTGAATGAGCGTCATGATATCAAAACCCTAATAGCAACATCCATGAGAAAATTCTTTAAGTGGTAATTAGGTTCTTCAATATTCACATGTTCATCTTTTACTTATTTTTAGAGGTAAAGTAAACTCATCACACGATCATAGATGCAACAAACTCTAACATGATACATTTCCTTGTATAGATCAAAATACAGTCAATTTGCTGAACATTTTACTCCCGATCATAGCATCTGTGCTACTACTTGCACTCGGAGCGTTTGTTTGGGCATTTAAAGTCAAATGTACTAGAAGTCATCGTTTTAAAGAAAGTGTGTGCAGTGTTAATGTGCCGATGTTCAAGAAAAAAGGGATACATTAATGTTACTACTTGCAGGCAAACGACAAAAGAAGAGAAGGATGCTAGAATACTTGAGTTCTATGGATGAATCTGGGGACAAGAACATGATAGAGTTCCCATTTATTAGCCTTGAAGACATTGCAATAGCAACAGACAATTTCTCTGATTGCAATATGATTGGGAAAGGAGGTTTTGTCAACGTATACAAGGTACGAGTAAAAAAATGGGATTAATTACCTAGGAAAGTACATTGCTGTAAAACTATTATAATTCTAGATTATGAAATGACGTAGGGAGTGTTGGAAGGCACAAAGGAAGTAGCTATCAAGAGACTGAGCAAGGGTTCTCGGCAAGGCACCGAGGAGTTCAAAAATGAAGTAGTCTTAATTGCAAAGTTGCAGCACAAGAACCTAGTTAAGCTTCTTGGTTGTTGTATTCATGAAGATGAGATGCTATTAGTTTATGAGTACTTACCCAACAAAAGCTTGGATTACTTCCTCTTCGGTACATTCAAATCAACAATGTTCATACCATTAAGAAATCCCAACAAATAAATGTGTTCATGTACGTGTGTGTTCTAATATGCCTTGTTCTATATTATTTTTGTTAGATTCTGCAAGAAAATCAATGCTTCAGTGGCCAAGAAGGTTCAAAATAATCTAGGGGGTTGCTAGAGGAATTATGTATCTCCATCATGACTCAAGATTAACTGTAATTCATAGAGATCTCAAATCAAGCAACATATTGTTAGATAAGGAGATGAGCCCAAAGATATCAGATTTTGGCATGGCTAGGATATTCCGTGGCGATGATGACCAACTCCAAGCAAATACTAACCGAGTTGTCAGGACATAGTAAGTAGCAGCTGCAATTCCATCTCTTAGAATTCATTTGCTTTATTACAGTTTCAAAAATATGCAAAAACATTTCATAAAATTATTTGCACAGTGGTTACATGTCTCCTGAATATGCAATGGAAGGCACATTTTTGGTCAAGTCTGACATGAATATGCAATGGAAGGCACATTTTCGGTCAAGTCTGACACCTACAGCTTTGGTGTTCTAATGTTGGAGATCGTAAGTGGATTAAAGATTAGCTCAGCACACCTAATCATGGATTTTTCTAACCTTATATCATATGTAAGTACAAGGACATGGTAAGAATTCCAAATTATCCACAGGAGACAAAATATGATCTCTGAATGTGAGAGTGTGTAATGTTTCAGGCATGGAACATATGGAAAGAAGGGAAAATAGAAGATTTGGTGGACTCATCTATCATGGAGAATTGCTCCCTTGATGAAGTTTCACGATGTATCCACATAGCACTCTTGTGTGTTCAAGATAATCCAGGTTGCAGGCCACTCATGTCAGTTGTGTTCATGCTGGAGAACAAAATGACACCACTTCCAACACCAAACCAACCCATGTATTTTGCACATAGGGACTACTACCAATCTGGAAAGACAGCTGACAATAAGCGATTGAGAAGAAAAAAAACCCAGTCATAATATTATTTTTGCAAAACTCAAATTAAACTTAAATCATTTCGTACATGCATAGGGTTTTTAAATGTCAGTTAATTTGCATTTCCATCCATGAACAAGTTTGGGCTATAACTATATAAAAATTCATGTGAATTTCTTCTCCTGTGACTTGTTTGGATGCATTCATTTAACCATATGTGTTATAGTGAATTAGAGTAAAAAATTAATTAAACTACTTGGACTCTAGCCCACAATGGGCAATTGCTGCTTTCCTGGAGAGGCAACCGCAAGGAGCAGTTGCTCCCTTCCTTTAGTTGATTATTAGGAATATAAGAATATTCTCAACACGAACATCGATGACATGGATAGACGGTCCCACCAGCGGGTCCCAGGCTCGATGACATGGCACCATGGTCCCACCAGCGGGTCCCACATCAATGACGTGGCCATGCGGGTCCACCAGCAGGTCCCATCCTCATGACGTGGCGGTGTGGTCCCACCTGCAAGTCCGACCTCATGACATGGCGGTGTGGTCCCACTTACGGGTCCGACCTCAGTCTGGCAGACAGAACGACATGTTATGATGTAACACCCAAAAATTTGCTTGCATTTGAAATAGCTAAAAATGATTTATTAATGAATTGTGTGAGCATTGAATTTAGGTGAACAAGAAATTTTATGGAATTAAAACTTACTCCAAGTTTAGTAACATGTTTTTGCATACATGCTGCTACATATATTTACTTGTGATGTCTGTGCTACAAAGAAAAATTTAAATGAATTCAAATTGGTTTTTGAAAAGGTTTTGAAAACTCTATAAAAGAAAAAGGAAAGAGTTTTCTCTCTCTCCCTCCCTTTGTTGTTTGTGGCCCGAAGGCCCAGTCCGGTCGTGAGCTTTGCCCCCTCCACTCCTTCCCTCTCCCCGCCTGGGCTTGAAGCATCTGCAGGCCCACTCCCCTCTTCTCCCGCTCGGCCTAGCTGCGCAGGCCCAGCTGCGCGCACGCCAGGGCCAGGCAACCGCCCCCTCCCTCCCTTCTCTCTCTCTGCCGCTGGGTCCCATCTGTCGGCGCCGTCTCCTTCCTCCCGCGCCGTTCGGACGCGCAGCGTCGTGAGCGGCAACCACTCGCTCGCCCTGCTCCCACTTCTTCCCCCACGACTCGCCTTGACTCCGCAACGGCCCGCACACCCTGCACATCTCCCTCTTCCGTTCTTTTAAGCGGAGCGCAGCCCCCTGTCTCTCCCTTTGCTTCCCTCTATTCGCCATAGCTGAACGCCGTCGCTGTCGCCGAGAAGACCACCCCGGAGCTCGAACGCCTCGGCCGTAGAAGTCCGTCAGTGGAAAACTCTACTCTCGCCGACCGCCATCGGCGCGACATCGCGGTCCCGGACCTGTCTCTGTCCCCGGATTCTTTTGAACGCTCATCGGCGTAGTCGTGAAGTGCCGGCCGCCGAAACACGTCACTGCCTACCCGGTGCCGTCTCCGGACTCTTGACCGCATCGGTGAGCCCCGCAACCCCTCCCTCGTCCTTCTTGTGCTTTCAATTTGTTGAATCAAGTACTCCGGGGCTCTGGCCGCGCGTACCGATTGTCACCGACAAAGGTGTTTGTCGCGGCCGTCTTTCTCCCCCTCCCCGCGTGCATCCAGTACCGCCTTGAAGTTCGCTTTGATCTTGTCTTTCTCCCTCCGCCCTCGGCTGCTGGACATGGCAGCACACGGGTTCTCCCTTCCACCGCCTTCAACTGATGGCGAAATCGAGTTCGCTTCGGTCTCTCCTACCTCCCCGTGGTCTTCTGGTGGCCATCCGAGGCCGTAGTCCCTTTTCCCACTCTCGCCGGTGAGCTCAGTGCCGACATCAATGGAGCACCGCCGCGCTGGCATCTGTGCTCAGCCGGCTAGCTCCCTCCCTCTCCCCATCTTTCTTTCACAACCGTCCATCGCAAGATCAGCGGCTCACAACAGTCGATACCCCTTCGCCGGCCATTTTGTTAAAGAGACCCTGAATAGTTTCTAAATGAAACCGCTGTCCTTGACTGTTTCCAATTTCAGAAAAACAAATAAATTTTGATTTAATTCAAAATCGGTTCAAACTATTTACAGATTTGCCATTCATTTTCAAATGCCTATAAAATTTGCGTTGTAACTCCGTTTTGAACGATTCGAATTGTGTTAGATTCGTAATGAAATTATTTACATGTTGAACCCACTGTTAGTTGTGTTTGGAACATTTAAATTTTGGAGTTAAGTTTAATTAATTAAAAAGCTCTTAGAGAACTAGTTTAATTCATATATTTCTCGTTTTAAATCCGTTTTTCGTGAAATTCGCGCTGGAATGTTCGTAGCAGTGCGTAGTACCTGTTTATAAACCTTTTATCTCTGTTTACTGTTGCTGGTGTACTGTTATAATAGTATCTTTGTTTGCTTTGTATGTATGCAATTGGAATGTGTGTTGTTGCAATGCCGTGATCGAGTTCAGACGGTGAGGAGTTTGGTTGTGACCAGGAGTTCTACGACCAGCAGCAGGACCAACAGGAGTTTGAGAACCAAGGCAAGTATAGCATGGGACTTACCTTGTTATCCTATTCACCATAATCATGTTTACATTTGCATGTGTTTAATTTGATACCCGTAGTATGTTTCCCTAGTGTTGATACCTTTACCTTGATTCCTATGGGTTATGCATATGGGTAGATGGCTAGTGCAAATATAAATGATACTTGATCCCTGCCAAATGTTATAATACTTTGAATGAATTGATGAACCTGTTTATGGCAATTGGAGCATAACCTTTTATAACTACTCACTGTTGGAAAAAGCTGGGACTGACAGTGCAACCATGAGATCTACATGGCACTAGATTTAACTTAGTAATAGACTCTTTTCTAGATCGTTAGCGGTTGCCCAAAAGGGCGCATTAGGTTCTTGTCGAGCTGGTTATAGTGCGACCTCTATCCGTTTGAGCGTAGGTTGTGGTCTTTATGCCACTTGGAAGGGGGGCTCTATTTCCCCTTGCCAATCCTAGCGGCCCTAACTTGTTAGACGAGGTTCCATGAAAGGTTTCATAGTGTACCCCGCCCACTCACCTTGGCAGTGTTATGGGAGTAATTAACCCGGACATTTGGGGCATCATGACTCACGGGTAAAGATGCACAACCTCTGCAAAGTGTTAAAAACTGATATATCAGCCATGCTCACGGATACGAGCGGCCCGGAAAACTGACGGATTAATTGTAATTAATTTGATGAACCTTTATGTTCCTATTGCTGTTATAATAATGATGATCATGATTCACTTAACTTTGGCAATGATATAATTGGGATCATTTGGGGCTTAAGCAGAACTTGATGTTACTTAATAAATAAAACTTGATTAACTAAAAGTGATAAATGCAGTAAGCCAGTGTCAACCTTTTTGAGCTTCATAACCCCATGTTAGCTTGCTAAGTATGAAGAGTACTTACACTTGTTTTACTTTTCATTCAATTGGATAAAAATCCGGATGGGTAACAGAAGTAGGAGGCTATGAGGACTATCCTGAAGATTTCTAGGCTTGGTCAACCAGTTGACCTTCCCTGTGAGATGGAGTTCCATGAGAGCTACTTGTATCTTCCGCTTGCTTTATTTATTTATGTAATGGATCTATGTATGCTATGTATTAAACTCTGTGATGATACTATGTAATTTGTGGAATTATGTGTGGATTGCTTCCTGGGCACATATAATGTTATGCATCCTATTTCGTCATTGAAATTGGGTGTGACAAATTGGTATTAGAGCTTGAGTTGACTGTAAGACGCAAGCCTAGGTAGAAATGGTCGTTTTAGGTTCCTTGCTTCCCATTTATTGCTTACTATCTTGCTCTTGTTATTTATGAAATTATTTATGCTTCTATGTCTTTGTTCTATTACTTAAAATGTTGTTCTAATTAAGTTTAAACAAAATTCTGTAGATGCAGCCTGTCACGAGGTCTTGCCGCTTGAGTACAAGGAGCTACATGTCCCAGTTCATGCCTCAGACGTCCCAGCCAGTGGTGGACATCTCAGATGATGAGATGGTGTCTGAGTTTGAGGAGGACCCTGAGGAGGAGCACGTGTTGGTGGAGGATGTCACCACAGAAGATGAACAAGAGTGGATGGATGTGAACCATGCACCACCAGTTACAGCACCAGCCCCTTCACCAGTTGCTTCGTCAGCACCTGCACCAGCTCCTGCACCGACCCCTTTGCCATCAGCAACCCTTGCACCAGTTCCCTCACCAGCACCAGCACCTGCTTCAGCCACGCCACTAGCTCCCACTCCCTCCTTGGCAGGACCAGAGGAGGAACAGCCTGGGTGGACAGAGGAGCATCACTACAAGTACCCTCCTCCTACGGTGTACTACAACAACCTATTGCTAAAGGTGTTGGAGGACTACTACCCAGATATGGACACCACGGTGAGGTACTTGGTTTCTGAGTTTTCTCACCCTTATGAGGCCAGCTATTGGAAGGCATAGGTGGTTGTCTCAGTGTGGAATGCAGCCCATGACAGTTAGAAGGTGGAGACTGTCCATAACCACATAGCCAAGAGGGCTTATGACAAGGACAACATGGAGGATGCAACTGAGGAGGCCTACATATACTACCATGGTCGTTGCTATGCAGCTATGCAGGGCGATGCCTACAGGTTTCTGCCTCGCTATGACACTTGGTCTATCGAGAACCCACATGATCTTGGCTCTACCCTGGACATCACTGTCAGACATGTCAATGCCCTCCAAGGGGCGAATGAGAGTTTGCAGGAAGAGCTGCGTGATGAGTAGGAGTCTATAGCTCGCTTTCAGAAGATGGTGGATGAGTTGAGGGCCCAGCTGAACATGCCCCCAATGTTTGAGAAGAAGCCACCTAACCACATCATGACCGATGAAGCTTCTTAGAATATGAAGCTTTTCCCTCTTAGTAAAAAGCATAGTAGCGCGAGTCTGTCTTAGTCCTTTGTGGTTGATGAACTTGATGTCTTTATGTTTATGATTATGACCTTGGTTGATTTGGATCTTTACTTGTTTGTTAGTGTGGGAAATTTTGGGCCTGTCCACAAGTCTCACAAGTTGGATCATTAAGTTTAATGCTTGATAATATCAGTTGGGTTGATCTTGTGGACCTGATGTGCTGTTTTTCTGGAGTACCTGTTCTCTGCTGTATATCTCCAGATCCGTAAATGCAAAGTTGATGAAATTTTATGCAAGAAACTAGACTTGTGTACCTTTCCAACGCCGTATGAACCAACTCCATATCTATTATGAGCTGTGAGATATCGCTGTTACAAGTTGGTATTGCTGCACAGTCTGTGAACCTGAACAGATCTGTTTGTTTTGAGTTTTTGACTAATTTAGCTACAGAATCTAAGAAACAAATGAACATTAAAGTTGTAGAGGACCTTCTTATCTTGCCATCCATATAAGTTATATCTTTGTTTGAGTTCTGGAACTCGAGTTATAAACATTTTACTGCACTGCTGTTGTAGCATCATGCCCAGAAAATTTCAGATTGCTCTACTTATGACACAAATATGATATATGTAACACCTTTGTTCCTAAACCTTGCATCTTTGCTGAAAAACAGATGGACGATAGAGGTGCTAGAACTCGTGGTCGTGGACGTGGCCGTGGACGTGGAGCTCCTATCAACCCGCCGCCACCACCGCCACCAGTGTCAGTGGAACAGCTAATGGGCATGCAAGCACAACTGATGCAGACCATGATGCAACACTTGTACAACGAGCCTGTAGGAGTACTACCTCCAGTCCAAGTTAGGGACAAAAGAGGAGAGTTCATGAAGGGATGACCTCCCGTCTTCACCCACGCATCGGATGCAGATGATTGGCTACGTGCAGTAGAAAAGCAGCTAAACATAGCACAACACAATGACATGGAAAAGATGTTGTATGCCTCAGGGCAGTTGCAAGGGGCAGCCCAAGACTGGTGGGAGTCTTTCCAGTATGGACGTCCTCATGATGCTCCTGGTGTCCATTGGCAGGAGTTTAGAGAGAACTTCAGGGCATACCATATCCCTGAAGGTATGATAGAGTTGAAGCAAGAAGAGTTCAGATCCCTCAAGCAAGGTTCGATGACAGTGGCTGATTATCGCGACAAGTTTGCTCAGTTGTCGCGCTATGCTCCCCATGAAGTGGTTGTGGATAGTGAGAAGCAGCACAGGTTCCTTAAGGGACTGTATGATGGTCTTTAGCTCCAGCTCATGTCAAATGAATACCCCAATTATCAGGCATTGGTAAACCGCGCTATTGTGATTGACAATAAGCGCCGGGAAATGGAAGCCAAGAAGAGGAAGCTACAGGGCCAGGTTTCGGGCAGCAACACTCGCCCTCGGCCCTACCCATAAAAGAGTTTCCAGCAGAGGAGCCAAGGACAGACGAACCAGTGGAACAGAGGCCAGTTCCCTCAGCGCAACTAGTTCCAAAAGCGCCCTCAAGGTCAGCAGCAGTATGGAGGCCATCGCCCACCTCCGCAGGCCTCTAACCAAGCTCAGCACCAAGTGAACCCAAATTCTACTGCAGTGAAGAACAACAACCCCAACAACAGCAACAACAAGTGTTTCCGTTGTGGGAAAGAAGGGCATATGTCTTACAATTGCCCTGAGAAGCAGAACCAGCAAGCACCCCAGAATCAGAACAACCAGTAGAAACGAAGGTACCAGCCACCCCCAAACACTGGAAGAGTGAACCATGTGTCCGCTGAAACCACTCAGGAGGCACCTGAGGTTATGATGGGTACGTTTAATGTCAACTCATTCCCCGCTACCGTACTCTTTGATTCCGGTGCTTCGTATTTTTTCATATCTGAAGCTTTTGTTAGAATTCATAGCTTATCCTTGCGTGCCATGAAAAATTGTATGCAAATAAAGTCACCGGGGGGGGGGGGGTAGCATACCAGCTTCTGTTTGGATTCCTTCCAGTAGACTTACCCTAAGGGGGGTAGACTTTGAAGTGAGTCTAGTTGTGATACCAATAGCTGGAATAGATCTTATTGTGGGAATGGATTGGATGAAACAACACCGAGCAGTGATTCAGTGTCAGGAGAGATCTGTTGTTGTGACACCACCTAATGGGGGTAGGATGTGTGTTGAGGTGGAAATGCAAACACCACCAAAATCCACTTTGAACCAGTTATCTGAAGATACCTTTGATGAGGAACAGGTAGTAGAGGAATTTCCGGATGTGTTCCCCGATGAGTTGCCAGGTATGCCACCTGATCGTGATGTTGAGTTTCTTATTGAACTTCTACTTGGTACTGCACCCATAGCTAAAAGACCATATAGAATGAGAGTAAAAGAATTAGAAGAGCTTAAGAAACAAATTAGTGAATTGCAAGAAAAGGGTTTTATCCGCCCTAGTTCTTCACCTTGGGGAGCACCAGTTATATTTTTGGATAAGAAAGATGGTACTAGGAGAATGGGAGCCTCAAATTTCTCTCGGAATATTCGGGCCACTCTTCACAAAAAATAAACCCAGTTGCTGGGTGCTCAGACGAAATCAGAGAAGTGAGAGCTCACCGACAGTGGAGGAAAACACACAGGAAACCCCGAAAACCAAGTTCTCAACCCCTACAGAAAAGAGGCAAGAACCTAGGCCAAAACACACGAAAACAGCAACCTCCATACCACTCTGTCAGGACCTCCGGACCATAGCACAAGATCCGGAGCCTTGGTCTAACGCTTCTTTAGCGGATCGTCGGACTGGTCCAACACCTAGTCCGACGCTTTCCCAACAGACCTCAAACCAACACAGTACGCACCCTAGCTCTGGACTAGTCCGGTGGTACCTTCGGACCAAGGAGGGTGGTCCGGTGCTTACTCTAGCTTCTACGCAAAACTACGCAGTAAGCACCCTGCCCTCGGACGAGACCGTCGGACTCCACCGTCGGACTCCACCATCGGACTAAAGCGAGAGGTCCAACGTCTGGTTGACAGACTGATCAAGGACCAGCGGACCACTTGTCAATGGTCCGAAGCTCAAAAGCAAGGTGGTCCGGAGGGTGGTCCGACGCCCTTCGCTGCTTGACACATTCACTAGTCAAGACCACCGGACCACTTGCTATGGTCCGGAGCTAAGGGAAAGTCGTTTGTCGCTCTCGAGCAGAAACTCTACACCCCGCGAAAATCGAATCCACTCCGCCAAATCTTCACAAAACTCAACCAAAAGATCACCAACTGCAACCAAAATTTGTAGGCATGATCCTTACACAGTTGGGGAGCTATCCCGAAGAAATCATCGCTCAATTTGGTGTGGATTAACGAGAAGAGAAGATTTGGGGGGAAAGATCAAGCACAAAGAACACCGCAAAGAAATCGCCCGATCTACGTACTCGTGAGGTTTGAGGAGAAATCCTTTGGTGCAAAGATGCTCCTCACGATTACGAACAACTTGATTCAAACAGATTTGCAGGAGCTACTCCCTACAAAGATCGGGGACGTCGTCCAGCGGATGATCGAGAATTGGAGCCATTGATGGTCCTGCCGATGGTGCATTGGTGGCTGGTGATGCAGCTGGAGTCGATGGCGAAGATGGGGAAGCTAGCCTCAGACACCTTTTCTTCCTTGGCGCGGCAGCAGGGGAGCCAGCCCGTTTCGATGAAGACTGGGGGGCATCGGCAGCCGGACTTGGAGGTGCTTGTCTACTTGGAGCAGCTGCTGATGACCTCATAGCCTGAAAATGTTCAGTGCAAGTTATACAAAGTAAATATTGCCGATGAAATAGTATGTAATCGGTACGGGTAAAGATGAGTTTACTGCAAACACCCGCGTCAGGGCAGTAGCAGCGGCCGATGTAGCCTTGATTTTTGTAGGCATTGGTGTAGGTACCTGCTAAGGAGTGAAGGCAGTTAGCGTGGGGGCCTTATTGCCGATGAGTGAAATGGGACTCATTATCCGAAGGTTGAAGGGCTTGCCACTCCTACTCATCGGGGGGATCGGATCGTCAACCTGTTGAGTATGAAGGGGTCAGATACCGATGGTAGGAATAAAGTAATGAAGAATGCATCGGAATGAGACTTACCGCATCATCGGGAATAGCGTGGTTGGCGTCGATTATATTCCGATAATAGTGCGATGACTTGGCAAACAGTTAACACCTCCATTCTTGCCACCAAGATTTATACTCATTTGTGATGAAAGAGGTTGGTGACCAGGAGGACAGATCAAGGTCTGACACATCGGCATTGGGAGGAAGGTTGACGACCTTATTCCAGTCTAGAGCGCTGGAGATTGTCTGCCTAGGCTTCACCACTTTGGAGTAGCAGAGCTTAATCGATAGTTGGCCAAATGCCAGTTGTCTCGCCGCTGCCGATGGGTAATAGAATTCGAACGATGGAAGGGTATTCTTCCCGGATCCGAAGATGTTCACTGGGATAGCGCGGGGAACAATACTGGCCTTCATAATTATTTGATTCTCAGACACATTCCCATCGGTAAGGTTGAATAGCAGTGGGAATCGGTTGTCTTCGTCGACATATGGCCACCAGAGCCGTTCTGTGGCAGGAATTCCATTATAAAACTTCTGAAAGAATAGACCGAATTGCTCCGCATCGGCATCGGTCCTTGGCAGCACTATAATGGCCTCTCCGAAGTTAAGTGGAGGGCGAGTTGCCGATTCATCACCCCTACACTGGTAATCTTCCAATATGTCCCTCGGGAATTGTTGAGCGAACAAGTCGAACTGAAGCGCTTTCTGCATATGTGCGTTCAGCCACATGTTGACAAACCACCAGGGACCCCCAAGATTGCCGATGGGTTCACCTAGCAGTAACTTCTAGGATACTTGATGTAAAAGACGGTTATACCGATCCGAGAAGGTACTTCCCTAGGGGAAGCCTTGTTCCATCGGCAAGGAGTTCAGCTGCCGGAAGGTGCATAATGGTGGGTGCAACTGCCCTGCCGCAGAAAATGAATTTTTCTAGCCACATATTCAGAAATGTGGCATGCTCCCGCTGGTTTACCGATCCTGTCTTCTGGTACTCATGGATATAGCCTGTCCAGCCGCCGATGTTCCGGGTGTTCACCTTGTACTCAGCCTTTCTGTTGAACAAGGTAAAGGTATTGGCAGAGGAGACGTCCAAGCCGGTCAACATATGGACATCGGCAAGGGTAGGGGTGGCTGGTCCGTGTCGGAAAAGGAAGGCATTCATGGTGTCAGACCAGAAATAAGAGGCAGCCATCAGCATGTTCTCGTTCTTTTCCATGTCGGCAATGGAGAGCCAGATGCATTGATCCAAATTGCGTTCTTGCCAATAAACTTGCTACGCCCTGGCGACCCTGAGGTACTAGTTCTTCCACCCTTTGGTGGGCTTGGGCCATGAGCGGAAGGCGTCTTTCCATAATCCTAAACCGAAGCATTCAGATCTGAATGGAATCCGGTTGGTTTCCGCGTTGATTATGAAGCTGGGATCAGGATTGCCCATGGGGCCTAGGCAGCTGAAGTTGGACTGGGCGAGGGGGATCACTACCTTGTTGTACAATTCCTAGGGTTCGAAGAAAAGAAAGGAAAGAATCAGAAAAGGAACGGGGATGATTCTAGATTCGTGCGAAAAAAGGGACTAACAGAAGGTTGGATGAGGAGGAAAGAAGATTTTACCTTGGGGATGTCGACTTGGATCGCCATTGGAGCTGAAGGAGTGCTTGCGGTTCGTCCTTGGATTGGAAGAGGTACTGTTGCTTGAGCTCGAGTTCTTCGGAGGCGCCGGAGGTTGAAGACGAAGGTAGTGAAAAGTGAAAGTGGACTCGGGGTGAAATGCAGATTGGATCCTGGTAACTTTTATAAGCTTACTCAGGGGTATTTTGGGGTTTCGGTTCACACTGTGTGGGAATGTGGAGAGGCCTGTGGTGGAATCAAGAAAATTTGCAACTGTTTGTGCTACGATCGAGGGATTTTATTATTAAATTGCGGTTCCACGTGCGGGGATCGAGGAAACTGTGCATTTATCTCGGAAGTAACGGCTACAGTAGAGAGAATTTTGGCGTGTAAAGTATTATACACTCCGAAACTGGGGGGCATGTGTTGACACTGTTTTTCGGCACGTGTCAAATGAGGTAAGACTTGTGTTGGTCAGCAGCCGTTTTCCCTCGGCATCGGGAAGACATAGATCAATATTGCCGATGGGAGTATGCTGTGAGAGGACTAATTCTGTTGCCGATGGAAGCTGGAGGCTTCGGATGTTGCCGATGCCGATTTGCCGATAAAGTTAATTGGTGAAGTCAGGTCGCCTGGACTATAAAGCTGTTGTTGCCGATTGCCGATGGGATGTACCGATTGCTGATGAGGAGATGTACCGATTGCCGATGAGGAGATGTATCGATGGCCGATCGGGAAGTATTGCCGATGCCGATGGGCATGACAGCGCTTGATATCAGCAGAAGACTACAGGTGGCCAAAGAAGTAAGTCGCAGATTGAATGGATCTGCCGATGGAAAGTTTTCATCGAAGGAAAGCTATAAGGAAACTAGTGATTTTGTACCAGTACTATTATAGTGGTTTGAGTCCGGCTCTTGCATGAGTCGTTTATTTTCCTTTAAAATAGGGTGTGTTTGTTTAGGAAAATAATATTGTTATTTTAGATCCGACTCCTGCGTGAGTCAGTTTCCTTAAAGTTAGGAGTTTGTTTTAGGAAAGATACGAGTCGTGTATCTGTACAACTCTGCATGCGGGATTATAAATATGTGTCCAAGGGCTGCATGTAAAACAATCAATCCAATATCAAACAAACCAATTTTATTCTTATTCTACTTTTTATCACAATTTATCTTTATTGCATAGCTGTAGTTATCAACGAGTTCTTCAAGCTTCGACAGGCTGCATCAGCTTGATCTCCGTTAAATCCTTGCAAGTTCCGCGTGGGAGTACCTCTGAGCTTTGGCATCCGGGCGCATCGTTGTTGCCTCGTTCAGCTCTGCTCTAGTTATCCTGATCAAGCCTCAATCCCAGCATCCGGGCGCATCGCCGTTGTCTGGATTGGATCTTGTTCTAGTTATCGTCCTTGTCGATTAACTGGTCAAATCGACTGGCACGCCTCCGGATATCGAATTTCGGGTACAGACCCCGAGGTGTTCGCAGATCCTGACGCTTTTTGTGTCAACACCTTTACTCTTGTCCCCGAATGTGATGTACTCAGTGTGGTGCACGGGTTTGAGGCTGAAGAACCACTTGTCACTTCCGATCATATGGCGTGAGCATCTGGAATCCACAAGACAAGTCTCCTCCAGTCCCCCTTCCTACATCAATAAAAAGACATAGGGTGAGCAAATGGACCAACACTAGGGTTAGTGAGCTGTGACGGATACCAGTGTTGTCCCACTTGCCCAATGAATGGGTTAGGAGAAAAACCAAACATCTCCTGCCTCACGGGGGGATAGCAATCACCATGATAGGGAAAACGTGGTTTGCTAGAGAGGGGAGGAGTGAAGCCACCGCCACGATGCCCGTAGTCCTATGGGTCACGACCGGTACCCCGCCGGGCATGACCACCACGTGGTCTCGCCTCCTGAGGCCTAGCACCTTGAGGCATTATACCTCTAGGCCTAGAAGTGTGCCTCTGAACGTCCGGTTCACGCACCCCAACTTGTGGGTGGTACATGTCCTGGTTGTTCAACTCAGACTGCCTCCGAACATCTTTCTTCCTCCTAAAGCAAAACTCAACCAAGTGCCCATCCTGCTCACAATACTCACAATGGTACCTCACTACACTCTTGGTAGGCACTCTCTTGGTGGGTTGGGTAGCTCTAGCTTTCTTAGGAAGGGGATCCCTAGAGATATATGGTAGTGTGTCAAGTGGGTTGCGAAGATGGTTTGGTTTGGAAATCCACACTTGCTTCTGTGGAGTGGTTTTGGGTGGCTCTTCAAACACACCATATCTCACAGGTAGCTTGGTGGTGGGTTTCTCACTCATGCTCAAACCACTGCACTCACCGATCTTACCGAGCATGCTATCATCCTTCTCACCTATAGCAAAGCCTACTCCCGTGCTGCCAGCCCGCTTGCATTGGCTAAGCAACATCCCCAACTGCGGCTCTCTGTAGGACACCCAGCTCAAGATGAACCGAAGGTATGTGTTTTCCTCCTCGGTACACATCTTGTCGTGTCTGCACGACACGATCTCAAGCTCCAAAGCTTCAAAGCGATCCGACTCTCTAGTGCTATCTAAGCTGACCCTCTCTAACACAGTGACCCTAGCATCCTTCTGTGCTAGCTCAAAACGCAAGCCTATGCAAGACTTCCACGCACCAAGTAAGCTAGGCTTAGCCTTCAACTCACTGACCTCCTGAAGTAGATTGTCATACTTGTTCTGAAGAGTGACAAGATTAGACATGTGAATGGCGCAAGAATCACACTCTACCTCCTCGGTAACCACCACCGACGCCTTAGCAAACTCTAGCTCATGCAGCGCGCTAAGATACTTAGCCTTGAAATCGTTCCTCTCGCACGCGGCACGCTTGAGCAAGGCATCCTGACTCATCAAGGTGTCGTTCAGGGACTCAAGTTCGAGAGAGAGGGATTCGATGGTGGGTGATACCTCGGGTGTGTCGGAGTCGTAGTCGGGTTCATCCTTGTTCTTGCCGACCTTGCCTTCTTCAATCGCCATGGTGCAAAAGCCATCGTGCTTGGCGTCGGCGTAGAAGCATAGGCCTCTGAACTTGTCCTCAACCTTTCCCTTCGACTCATCATCTCTTGAAGAAGCACCTCCTTCAGACGAGGCATCGATGTCGCTGAGGGAGGTGAGGAAGGCTTGGTGCTTGGCCTTCACCTTGTCGATCACCTTCTTGGAGGACCTTTGGTTGTAGCCGCCCTTGGGCTTGTGCTTGTCCTCGAAGTGGTGCTCGCGCTTGTCCTTGCGCTTGGTCAAGTCACCCGCAGATTTCTTGGGGTAGTTTGCGATGAAGTGATCCTCATCACCGCAACAGTAGCACCCCTTGGCTGAGCCACCACGTCGTCGGTTCAAACGGTTGTTGTGAAACCGTGAGAACCTAGTGATGACCAAAGCCAGCTCGTCATCTCCAAGGGCCTCCACTTGTTCCTCTGTCACAAACATCAAAGACAAAGCGAACAAAGAGTGTGAAGGGTCAGAGGAAGAAGAAGACGTACCGCCGGGGCCAGAAACCAATGCCATAGATGGTTTCATCGGGTTGTCAAGCTTGGCCCGGGTCTTGTAGTCAATCCCCGAGGACTTGAGCTTGCTGAATAGCTCGTCCACGGTCAGGGCATCATAGCTCGGTGACTCCTGGATGGCAACCACCTTCATCTCCCACACCTTCCGATCAAGAGCATGCAAAAGCTTGATAGTCATCCCATGATCATCATAAGGCAAGTTGGCTCGATTAGCATGCATCTTGTTGACGATAGATTGGAAGCGAGTGAACATCCCGTCAATAGATTTGCCGGCCAACTGAGCAAAGTTCTCGTACTCTCTACGGTACGTGTCGAAGAGTCTGGACTTGATCTAAGGATTGCCCTCATGATATCTCAAGAGTGTTTGCCAGATCTCCCATGCCGTGTTCAGACTCGAAACTCGCTCAAACTCAGGAAGACAAGAGAAGAGAATGATACGGGCTCTTGCATTTGACGCATGTTTCATGACTTGGAGATCGGTGATCTGAGCACCAAGAACCACGTAGTTCTCATTCTCACAGATCTCCCAAAACTTCGTATCAAGACCTTGGAGGCAAGCGGACATGCGCACCTTCCAATAGGCAAAGTTGGTTCCATCGAAGTAAGGAGGTTTACCAGCACCTCGCTCCATGTCGCCTTCGCGGATCAAGAACCGTGTAAGGTGGATTGATCTTTAACCAGCTCTGATACCAACTGAAGGACCGAGAACGGCGACCAGAGGGGGGGTTGGTGAATGGAAGCCTCAAATTTCTCTCGAAATGTTCAGGGCACTCTTCACAGATGATTGGCTACATGCAGTAGAAGAGCAGCTGAACATAGCACAACATAATGACATGGAAAAGGTGTTGTATGCCTCAGGGCAGTTGCAAGGGGCAGCCCAAGACTTGTGGGAGTCTTTCCAATATGGACGTCCTCATGATGCTCCTGATGTCCGTTGGCAGGAGTTTAGAGAGAACTTCAGGCTGAAGGTATGATAGAGTTGAAGCAAGAAGAGTTCAGATCCCTCAAGCAAGGTTCAATGACAGTGGCTGATTATCGTGACAAGTTTGCTCGGTTGTCGCGCTATGCTCCCCATGAAGTGGTTGTGGATAGTGAGAAGCAGCGCAAGTTCCTTAAGGGACTGTATGATGGTCTTTAGCTCTAGCTCATGTCAAATGAATACCCCAATTATCAGGCATTGGTAAACCACGCTATTGTGATTGACAATAAGCGCCGGGAAATGGAAGCCAAGAAGAGGAAGCTACAGGGCCAGGTTTCGGGCAGCAACACTCGCCCTCGGCCCTAACCATAGAAGAGTTTCCAGCAGAGGAGCCAAGGATAGACGAACGAGTGGAACAGAGGTCAGTTCCCTCAGTGCAACTAGTTCCAAAAGCGCCCTCAAGGTCAGCAGCAGTATGGAGGCCATCGCCCACCTCAGCAGGCCTCTAACCAAGCTCAGCACCAAGTGAACCCAAATGCTACTGTAGTGAAGAACAACAACCCCAACAACAGCAACAACAAGTGTTTCCGTTGTGGGAAAGAAGGGCATATGTCTTACAATTGCCCTGAGAAGCAAAACCAGCAGGCACCCCAGAATCAGAACAACCAGCAGAAAGGAAGGTACCAGCCACCCCAAACACTGGAAGAGTGAACCATGTGTCCGCTGAAACCACTCAGGAGGCACCTGGGGTTATGATGGGTACGTTTAATGTCAACTCATTCCCCGCTACCGTACTCTTTGATTCCGGGGCTTCATATTTTTTCATATCTGAAGCTTTTGTTAGAATTCATAGCTTATCCTTGCGTGCCATGAAAAATTGTATGCAAGTAAAGTCACCGGGGGGGGGTAGCATACCAGCTTCTATTTGGAGTCCTCCCACTAGACTTACCCTAAGGGGGGTAGACTTTGAAGTGAGTCTAGTTGTGATACCAACAGCTGGAATAGATCTTATTGTGGGAATGGATTGGATGAAACAACACCGAGCAGTGATTCAGTGTCAGGAGAGATCTGTTGTTGTGACACCACCTAATGGGGGTAGGATGTGTGTTGAGGTGGAAATGCAAACACCACCAAAAGCCACTTTGAACCAGTTATCTGAAGATACCTTTGATGAGGAATAGGTGGTAGAGGAATTTTCGGATGTGTTCCCCGATGATTAGCCAGGTATGCCACCTGATCGTGATGTTAAGTTTCTTATTGAACTTCTACCTGGTACTGCACCCATAGCTAAAAGACCATATAGAATGGGAGTAAAAGAATTAGAAGAGCTTAAGAAACAAATTAGTGAATTGCAAGAAAAGGGTTGTATCTGCCCTAGTTCTTCACCTTGGGGAGCACCAGTTATATTTGTGGATAAGAAAGATGGTACTAGAAGAATGTGTGTGGATGAAGGACCGAGAATGGCGACCACAGGGGGGGTGAATGGGAGCCTCAAATTTCTCTCGAAATGTACGGTCCACTCTTCACAAGGTCCGGAGCCTTGGTCCGATGCTTTTTCAGCGGATCGTCGGACTGGTCCGACACCTAGTCCGACGCTTTCCCAGCAGACCTCAAACCAACACAGTACGCACCCTAGCTCTGGACTAGTCCGGTGGTACCTTCGGACCAAGGAGGGTGGTCCGGTGCTTACTCTAGCTTCTACGCAAAACTACGCTGTAAGCACCCTGCTTCCGGACGAGACCGTTGGACTAAAGCGAGAGGTCCAACGTGTGGTTGACAGATTGGTCAAGGACCACCGGACCACTTGTCAATGGTCCGAAGCTCAAAAGCAAGGTGGTCCGGAGGGTGGTCCAACGCCCTTCGTTGCTTGACACATTCACTAGTCAAGACCACCGGACCACTTGCTATGGTCCAGAGCTAAGGGAAAGTCGTCCGACACTCTCGAGCAGAAACTCTGCACCCCGCGAAAATTGAATCCACTCCGCCAAATCTTCACAAAACTCAACCAAAAGATCACCAACTACAACCAAACTTTGTAGGCATGATCCTTACACAGTTGGGGAGCTATACCGAAGAAATCATCGCTCAATTTGGTGGGGATAAACGAGAAGAGAAGATTTGGGGGGAAAAGCTTAAGCATGAACAACACCGCAAAGAAATCGCCCGATCTACATACTCATGAGGTTTGAGGAGAAACCCTTTGGTGCAAAGATGCTCCTCACGATTACGAACAACTTGATTCAAACGGATTTGCATGTGCTACTCCCTACAAAGAGAAATCATCTCGAGAACAAAGAGGGAGCAAAAGAAAAACGCGAAGAACACAAGCAAAATGGGGACACGATCAAGAAGTCGAAGCCACCATGAACTAGAGAGAGGGTAGAGGGAGAGTTAGGGTTACGACCACCTTGTTGAATATTATGCATTGGTTGATTCGCCGATGTATAACCTTGGGCACCTACTGGGGCATACTGCGGCATGATATTCATCGGTCGGTACACCAATGTTTCATTCTGAGAGTTCACCGGATAATAGTACTGTTGTGCTCCCGCCACTTGATGTCCAGGTTGAACCACCTGTTGTTGAATCTGATTAGTCCATCCAGGATTATAAGTCATCGGCATGTGATTTGCCGATAATGGATAGCCACCCGGCGTCTGTTGTTCTTGTATCCTGGAGTATTCAACAAACTGGCCCCCTTGGTGCACTGACATTCCATCCCGAGGATTTGCCATCATCATGGGACGGTTTATCACCGCCAAATCTTGTTGCATCGGCAAAGAACTTGCCGATGGTTGCCCGTAAGGCACTTTGGGTATCACCATTTGAAGATCTCCTGGCGGCAACTGCACATTTGGAGAAGACGTAGCATAATGCACTATCGGACTCATCGGCTGTGCCGATATTACCGATTCCATAGAGGCCTTTCTCATTGCACTATTGCCTTGGATCAATCTAGCATCGGCAGATGAATCCGGAGGCATACCGTATCCCCACCAGTTAGCAGGAGTTGGCTGACTCTAGACTACATGTCCCGACATTGCCGATGCCACCGGATCGGTGTTCAACCAAACGACGCTTGCAGGGCTCGATCTTGGTGGTGTAGCTTCATATGTAGATGGATTCATAGGTTGGAAAGATATCACTAGAGCCGCCGATGAAGTTGTGGCAGATGCCGATCCACGTTGATGATACGCTGGACCAACATACCTAGGTGGTTGTCCTTCTTTGAAAGATTGCATGATAGCATTGTACACAGTATTGGATAGCACATTGGAATTGCTAATCAACGCCTGATTTAACGCAGAATTAACCATATCTTGCAACTTACCAGGATTGGCATCGAAAGTGACCTGTCACGGCAACGACGGATCTTGTTTATGGACAGCATCACCACTCCTGTTTAGGCTGAAGGATTTTAGATATAGTTGCTTGTATTCCTCCATAGCCTGCTCCATAGCTTGCTTCTGATCATCTTTCAGATCTGCTTCAGAGACTTCAATGACGTTCCTTGGATTGATGTCAGTAGAATCACCCATGATCGTGATCAAGAGATGTATCTAGGGTCCCACCGGGTGTGCCGAAAGAGGTGTTGACACAAAAAGCGTCAGATTTGCGAACACTCGGGTTTATACCCGAATTCGATATCCAAGGTGTGCTAGTCGATTTGACCAATTAATTGACAAGGACGATAACTAGAACAACGATGAACGAGACGACGGCGATATGCCTGGACGTCAAGGCTCCGATTGCTCAAAAGTGGAACTCGCAAGGTAGACGGATATCTTGTAGATGCAGCCCGTCGAGATCGTGAGAACTCGTGGATAAACTAGAACTAATGCGATAAAAGTAGATGCTGAAAAAGTAGATGAAAGTAATAGATTTATTTTGATTGATTGTCCTCTTTTCTACACCGCCCCTAGGTGTTGGGAATATGCCCTAGAGGTAATCATAGAGATGATGTATTCCTTGTATCCATGACATGTATCCATAGACCTGAGATTGTCGTATATACTCAAGATGTGAAACGACCTACCCTAGGACTACCAAACGCTACTCCGTGACTGGGTAGTTATAAAGGTAGCTTTCGGGTTTCTCAGGAAACATGCTCTGAGACATAGTCAATCAAGATGGAATTTGCCACTCTCCATATAAGAGAGATATCACTGGATCACTCAAATGATTAGATCATGAAATGCATGGTCGTGCTTGGGTTAAGTGTTAACCCACGAGTTGAACCAAATATCATGAGGCAAAGGAATAACATGTATATTGAATTGTGGTGGTTCGTCTGATATGATCATAGCGTATGCATAGGAGTTGACACGCCTTGATAGAGGCCTCTATCAACTATTGGTCGAGTAAGAGTACTTGGCCCATGTCTATGTGTGCGTGAGCCCATAGGGTCGCACGCTTAAGGGGCTGGAAGCCTAATTCGGGTTGGACCCGAATTAGACTAGGTTTAGGGTTGCTAATGGGCCTCCAACGTGGGAGCTCATTAGGATGCCTATATAAGCAAGGGGTGGGCGCAGGGCGAGAGACTTACGTCCTTTGGCAGCCGCCGTCGCCCTCCCCACGCTCGCGCCTATTACTCCTCACGGACCTAGCAGTCCAGAGGGGTGACGCTTCTTCCCTGCACGTGTGGGATTCCTCGAAGGTGCTGCATTTGGAGCACAAGGACGAACCGCAAGAAGGAGACATTGAGACGGACGACCTCGCAACTGCACGACACTGCTGCGACGTGCACGACTACATCAAGTCGCTTCCGCTACACCTGCGCATCTAGTGGTAACCCCGTGATCTATAACTAGCACTAGTTCCTGGTTTATGGGGTAGAAAAATTTTGTTTTCTGGCTAGCGTAGCAACCTCATAACCCTACACTGGGTACATATTTATAGTTCAGTAAAAGGAGTTGCAAACATACACGACTCATACCTAAACAGAACTCCTATTTTTAAGGAAATAAAATGACTCGTGCAAGAGTCGGACTCAAACTATAATAATAATACTAGCATAAAAGTCACCAGTTTCCTTATCCGTTTGCCTTATGATGAAACTTTCCATCGGCAAATTCCTTCAATCCGCAATTTCCTTCTATTGCCATCGGCAACTTCCTGCTGACGTCAGCCACATCTACCCGTATCCATCGGCAATACCTCCTTATCGGCAAACATATCTTCTTTCTCCCTTGACGCTTCTTCAATCAAATTTACCATAAGTGATTTCCTCTGCTTCCATCGGTAATTTGACCGGCAACATCTTGATGCTGATGAGGAACATCGATTACCCCCTTGCTGATCAATGCACTTGGTTTAATATTTGACCCATACAAAAAACAGTGTCAACACATGCCCCCCAATTTCGGAGTATAAAATATCTTATGCACCAAAATTTGCTCTATTGTAATCTTTCCCTCCAAAAACGCCTATGCCATCATTTTGATTACCGCGCACCATCATTGTAAATTACCAACAACTCCTGCAACTGAAGCGCCAACAGTTACAATCCCTCGATCACCGCGAAAATTCATCGCGATATCCTTCCATATCTCTGCCCAGTCAAAAAGAAAACTCAAAAATGCCCCTTGACCTAGGCCTATAAAGATTACCGTCCGTTCTCCTTTTCACCCTGAGCTCACATTTTCGTCTTAATTCCAACGTCATCTCCGAAGAGCACTCCGGCAATCACCGACGGCTTCTTCTCTCATCAGGAGGCGCGACCCCTTGCAAGAACTCCTGCTTCAATGGCGATCAACTTCACTGTCTCCGCAGTAATCTTTCTTCTTTCCTCGTTGTATATACTGCAGTTTTATCCTTCCGCACTGCTTTACAATCCCTTCTCTCTTTCTTTCTTCACTTTCTGGATCAAGGAAATGCGCAACAAGATAGTGATCCCTACCAATCAAGCACATCTCTGTTGTTTGGGCCCAATAGGGAATACCGACCAACTGAGCTCATCAACGCGGAAACCAACTGCATCCCCTTGAGATCTGAATGTTTCAATCAAGGGTTATGGACAGACACCTTCCGCTTATGGCCCAAACCCACCAAGGGGTGGAAAAATTGGTACCTCAGGATGGTTAGGTCACAACAGGTCTATTGGTCGGAACGCAATATAGATCACTGTATCATACTATCACTTGTCGATATGGCCAAGAATGAAAACATGATGATTGCTGCTTCCTATTTCTGGTCTGACACAATGAACGTGTTTCTATTCAGGCACGAACCAGCCACTCCCACACTTGCCGATGTGTACATGCTTACCGGCTTGGATGTCTCCTCTGCCGATAATGTCGCCCTTTTTCAGAGGAAACCCGAGCATCGAGTGACTACTCGCAATATCGGCGGCTGGACTGGATATATCCAAGAATACCAAAAGACCGGATCGGTAGGCCAAAGAGAGCACGCCACTTTCCTGAACATGTGGCTGGAAAAGTTCATCTATTGTGGTAGAACAGTTGGACCTACCAATATGTATCTCTCTGCAGCAGAACTTCTAGCACACGGAGGTCTTCCTCTTGGCCGATATCTCCTCGGCTCAGTCTACCATCTTCTACATCAGGTGTCCAGAAAACTATTGCTAGGAGAGCCCATCGGCAACCTCGGAGGTCCTTGGTGTGTCATCAATTTATGGCTAAACGCCCACATGCATAAATGTCTTCAATTTGATTTGTTCAGCCAACAATTCCCAAGAGAATTATCTGAGGACTATGTGCTCGCCGAAGATGAATCGGCAAACCGTTCCCCGCTCAATTTCGGGCAAGCCATGATAGTGATACTAGGAACCGATGCCAACGAAGGTCAATTCGGCATGTTCTTCCAGAGATTCTACTGCGGAATTCCTGCTGCAGAACAGGTCTGGTGGGAATATACCTTACCGATAGGAATATACCTCAGAATGAGGGAATCATGAAGGATACCATCACTCCCCGAGCCATTCCAGTCAACATCTTCGGGACTGGGAAGAACACTTCTCCATCTTATGTTTCTATTATCCATCGGCAGCAGCAAGACAGCTAGCGTTTGGTCAATTACCGATTAAATTCAGCTACGCCAATGTGATAAAACCAAGAGGAATTATCTCCAACGTCATGGATTGGAATAAGATTGTCACTCTTCCTCCTTAGGCCGATGTAACAAACATAGACTTATCTTCCTGGGCACTGAAATCTTTCATTACTGAATCATATAAATCCTGGTGGCAAGAGTGGAAAGATCAACTATTTGCCGCATCATCACACTACTATCGGCACTTGATTGATGATGATCACATTGTTCCCGATGACGCGGTGAGTTTATTTTCGATTTTATTCTTTCCTTTTTATCTCTTCAAATGCATCGGTAACTAATCTTCTGCCAACAGGTTAGCGATCTGATCCCCAAAAAGAGTAGGAGCGGCAAGTACTTCAACATGTGACTGATGAACCCTACGTCAGCAATCGGCAGCAAGGCCCCTTCACTGGCCACTCTCATGTATGGAAAAGCGCCCAAGGTCACTCTCAAACCCAAACCAAAACCAACTAAGGTTTCTGCTACTCCATCGGTTGCTGCCACTGTCCTACCGCAAGCTTTCGAGGTAACAATCTCTATTTTATTTGTGCCGATCATAAACTCTCATCGGTAATAATTACTTAATTTTCAACTTGCACGACATGCTTTCTTTTGCATCCAACGAGTTCATCGGCAGCTATTCCGAATGTACAAACTTCTCTAACTCAGTCTGTCGATGCCCCCCAAGTGCAAAAATCGAAGCGCCACGGCTCTTCAAGTGCTGCTCCCCGACCAAAACGCCCGAAACCATCAACTCCAGTTACGTCACCGGCTACGTCTCAACCACCTACCGATACACCAACACCAGTGCCAACATCGGCACCCATCATCAATCAATCATTGGCTGAAATTCCTGACCAAGGGACAATACCATCACCGCAGGGGTTGGCCACATCAGCAGAAACAACACCGGCATCAGTATCAGCACCAGCACCAACTGCTCCTCCCACAGAGGCAAGTTCATCGGCACCTATTGCCGATCCTGAAGATACGGCTACGTCGGCCATTCTATCAAGTCCCAGGCGAGAAACCGCTTTAAAGTAGGTAAACTAAAACATCTATCACAAACCTGCAAGACACAAGTTTTCAACTACCAAATTTTGATTCTTTTTCTTTTCAGGCCCAACACTCTCCCAATAGCTTGTTCTCCTTCGCCATCAATATTCCAGATGATGATGAGGAGGAAGAAAGTTCTGCCCAAGCTTCTACTATCATATCGGCAGAAGTAAAATCCAAACTTGAAGCACTGCTGCTTTTATTGCAACAAAATACATCCCAACTAGTTCAAGACTCCAGTGCAATAAGGGCAGCCTTCAGGGAAATCCAAAACCAACTGTCTGCCGATATTGAAGAAGTACTCTTCCAAGCAGCATTCCTTGAAAGCCGGCAACTACAAGTTTAAGCAAATACTCAAGTTTAAGCAAACTGCGGACAAAAAGCACAAAGACATCGGTCGTCTTGAAGCTTCTAGCAGCGCGCTCGAACAAGAGATTATTCGTCTATCGGCACAAAAAGAAGAGTTGTTAGCTGAGCTGAAGAGAGTAGATGTAGCCTTAGACTCAGCCAACCAGAAGAAAACTCAACTCCCTATTGCTACTAAGGCTCTACAACAAGAGAGGGATGCCTGTGCTCGCGAAGCTCTCCTGCTGAGGAGAAAAATCAAGCCAATTGAAGGTACTGTCGATGATGATGCCAAGGAAATAGAAGAAGCTGACCAAGTTCACCTTCGTGCGATTTCATCTGTCCAATCCCTGTTGTAATTTGTTACATCTGAACTTGATAACTGACCCTTTTGTAATATAACGTTAATGCTTTTTCTACTGATGTTTTGTATGATAACTCTGTCATCGGTATTTGTATTTATATCACTTTATGCATCCATCCAGATACTAGGATAATATTTCTTCAAATAGTTACCATTTATTGCTCTGGAAAATGCAACTCCTTCGAGAGTTTCCAAAATATAAGTGTTGCCAGAAACAGACTGATTTATCTGAAAAGGACCTTCCCAATTAGGAGACCACTTCCCAAACTTCGAACTCTTGGTTCCAATCGGTAAAATCAGTTTCCACACCAAATCACCATCGGCAAATTCTTTTACCTTTACTTTCTTATTATACCATCTGGCAACCCTCTTCTTGTTCTCTTCGATGCTGATTAGAGCCCTTAGCCAATGACTTACCAAAACTTCTAATTCATCTTTCATGAGAATATCATATTCATCAGCAGTCAATTGATCCTGGGAAAACAATCGCCTAGAACCAGTCTTAATTTCCCAAGGTAGAACAACATCGTGTCCATAAACTAACTGGTATGGCGATACTTTAGTTGCGCCATGACATGCCATCCGATACGACCATAAAGCTTCATTTAGTATAATATGCCACCTCCTAGGGTTCTCTTCAATCTTGCGCCTGATAAGCTTAATGACTCCCTTATTGGTTGCTTCGGCTTGACCATTAGCTTGAGCATAATAAGGAGACGAGTTTAAAACCTTAAACCCCATACCGGTAGCAAACTCATCAAACTCCCCCGATGTGAACATAGTTCCTTGATCGGTTGTAATAGTTTGAGGAATACCAAATTGGTAAACAATATGTTCTTTCACAAAATCTATCATGTTTGCCGACGTCACCTTCTTCAATGGGATAGCTTCAACCCACTTCGTGAAATAATCGGTAGCAACAAGTATGAACTTATGTCCTTTATTCGACGGTGGATAAATTTGACCGATGATATCAATGGCCCATCCCCTAAACAACCACGGTTTGATAATAGGATTCATTGCCGATGCGGGTGCTCTCTGAACATTACCAAACTTCTGACAATCTTGACACCCCTTGAAGTATTTAAAACAATCCTCAAGAATCGTCGGCTAATAATATCCATTTCGCCTGGTCATCCATTTCATTTTGAATGCCGATTGATGCGCCCCACATACTCCTTCATGGATTTCACCCATCAACCTTTTTGACTCCTCTCCACTAAGGCATCTGAGCAAAACTCCATCAATCGTATGATAGTACAATTCATCCTCAAGCAGCACATACTTAGTAGCCTGAAACCTCAACCGTCTTTCAACTTTTCTAGACGGATCTTTCAAGTAATCGGCAATCTCCCTTCTCCAATCATCGGCAGCCATTACTGATGTCATTACTTCTCTAATTGGTTGATATCCCGAAGCGTGTTGTGCTAACCGATTGGCTTCTTCATTATGCAACCTGGGAATGTGCTCAAGACGGTACTCTTTAAATTCCTTTAATAACTGCAAGCACTTCTCATGATATGCAATTAAAATATCACTTCGACATTCATATGTACCAATCAACTGATTGATTACTAACATAGAGTCACCAAAGACTTCAACGGCATCGGCACGCACTTCCCTAAGTAATTCCAACCCTTTTAGCAACACTTGGTACTCAGCCTGATTGTTTGTTGAAGTAGCAACAATCGGCAATGAGATCTCATACTTCTGTCCTTGGGGTGAAACTAAAATAATGACGATACCTGGTCCCTCCTTGCACATAGAACCGTCAAAGAACAAAGTCCAAGGAGCAATATCTACGGAATTCACCATACCACAATGCTGAGTGACAAAATCAGCCATCACCTGTCCTTTAACTGCCTTAGTTGATTCATACCTCAGATCAAATTTTGACAGCGCCAAAATCCATTTGCCGATCTTCCCACTCAATATCGGCATCGACAGCATATACTTGACCACATAATCTTTGCATATGACAGTACACTCGACCGATAGCAAATAATGCCTTAACTTGGTACAAGAGAAGTATAAACATAAACACAATTTCTCAACGGCCGAATACATGGTTTCAGTGTTCACCAGCCTTCTACTCAAATAATAAATCACACGTTCTTTCCCTTCAAATTCTTGAATCAAGGCTGACCCGATAACGCCGTCATCGACAGACAAATATAATCTGAAGGGTTTCCCGTGTCGAGGTGGAATCAAAACTGGAGGATTCACCAGATACCTCTTAATTTCTTCCAAGGCCGATTGCTGCTCCTCTCTCCACACAAATTCCTGACCGGCTTTTAGCTTCAGCAATGGGCTAAAAGATTTAATCTTCCCAGACAAATTAGATATAAATCTTCTAATAAAATTAATCTTGCCGATCAAAGATTGCAACTCAGTCTTGTTTGTAGGAGCAACCACTTTGTTAATCGCATCAATGGATTTTCTGCCGATCTCTATACCCCTTTGATGCACCATGAACCCTAGGAATTGACCTGCTGATACGCCAAACGTGCACTTATTTGGATTCATCTTTATCCCATGCTCCCTTGTGCACTCCAGAATCCTCCGTAGATCGGCAAGATGCTTCTCAAAGTCCCCGGACTTGACCACCACATCGTCAATATAGATTTTGACCAATGTGCCGATGTACTTATGAAAAATAAAATTCATCGCTCTTTGATAAGTAGCACCGACGTTCTTCAACCCAAAAGTCATTATGACCCACTCAAACAAACCGATGTGACCTGGACACCTAAAAGCAGTTTTGGATACATCTTCTTCAGCCATGAATATTTGATTATATCTAGCATTACTATCCATAAAACTAATAATTTTATGTCCAGCAGAAGCATCAACTAGTAGATCGGCAACGGGCATTGGATAGCCATCCATTAGCGTAGCTTTATTGAGATTCCTGAAATCAATACAAACACGAAGTTTTCCATTCTTCTTATATACAGGAACCACATTAGAAATCCATTCGGCATATCGGCATTGCCGAATAAACCCAGCTTCGATTAACTTTGTAATCTTAGCTTTAATATCGGGTAACATAGTAGGGTTGCACCGGCGTGCCGGCTGCCGATGTGGTTGAAAGCCCGACTTGATAGGTAACCGATGTTCAACTATTGATCGGTCTAGACCAGGCATTTCTGTATAATCCCAAGCAAAACAATCTTTATATTCTTTTAATAAATCATTCAACTGTTGCTTACATTGCGAATCTAACTTAGCACTAATAAAAGTTGGCCTAGGCTTACTACCGTCGCCTATGTCTATTTCCAGTAAATCATTGGCTGATGTGAACCCCTGCCCAAGTTTTCCATCATCGGCGAACTGATCCATTGTTGACGCAAAAAGTGTCAATGATCTGCGAACACCTCGGGCTTATACCCAAATTCGATATCCGAGGGCGTGCCAGTCGATTTGACCAGTTAATCGACAAGGACGATAAATAGAACAAGATCTGAACAAGACAACGACGATGCGCCCAGATGTCAAAATTCAAACCTGATCAAGATAACTAGAGCAGAGCTAAACGAGACGACAGCGATGCGCCCGGACGTCAAGGCTTAGATTAGTCCCACGCGGAACTTGCAAGGGTTGATGAGATGCAGCCCGTCGAAACTTGAAGAACTCGGAGATAAACTAATACCTAATGCGATAAAGATAAATTGCTGGAAAGGTAAATAAGATAAAAAGTAATTAATATGTTTGATATGCTTGGATATATTTTTCACGTGGCCCTCGGGCACATATTTATACTCCCGTATGGGGAGTTGTACACGGATACGACTCGTACCTTCCTAAACAAAACTCCTATTCTTAGGGAAATAACTAACTAGCACAGGAGTCGGACCCAAACAATAACAATCTTTTCCTAAACAGACTCTTCTACTATTAAGGAAATAAAACGACTCGTGCAAGGGTCGGACTCAAACTTCTATAATAATACTGGTATAAGATCACCAGTTTCCTTATGTCTTCTCTTCGATGAAACTTTCCATCGGTAGACTTCTTTCAATCTGCAACCTCCTTCTATTACCATCGGTAACTCTCCGCTGACACTAGCCACATCATCCTGCTTCCATCGGCAGCATCTACCATTCATCGGCAACAACCTTTAGCTCTCATCGGTAATGCTTCCTTATCTTCATCGGCATCAACTTCTCTGCTCTCATCGGCAAGCTAACCTTTGCCTTCATCAATAGTGCCCTCCTGCCTCCATCGGCAACAAGTCTGTCTTCATCAGCAACATTCTTGCCTTTATCGGCAATCTGACCGGTGATATCCCGATGCCGATAAGGAACAGCAACCAGCCTCTTGCCGATCGGCACAATCCTTAGATCATATTGACGTGCCAAAAAACGGTGTCAACATCCATTAAACCTCTTCTTCAGAACCGACTGCTTGGATCGGTGTAATTCGATAATCGGCAACCTTGAGGAACTCCGTATCCCAAGCTTCACCCGATATGCATTTAGTCTGCTCATAGGTTTCCGATTCCGCTGATGCAACAATTGACGGGGCTTCACTTCGGACGACTTCAATTTTGTCTCCAACCAATTGCATGAGGCTTTGATGCATCGTGGAAGGAATACATCAATTATAATGGATCCAATCCCTCCCTAAGAGCAAGTTGTAGGTACCTTTGCCACTGATCACGAAAAATGTTGTTGGCAAAGTTTTGCTACTGATGGTCAACTTGACACATATGGCTCCCATAGCTGGTGACACATTGCCCTCAAAATCTTTTAGCTTCATGTTCGTCTTGACTAAGTCTTGGTCACCTTTCCCAAGCTTTCTAAACATGACATATGACATTATATTGATCGATGCCCCACCATCTACTAGCATCTTTAACACTGGTTGCCCATCGACTTTGCCTTTGGCGAATAAAGCTCTCAAATGCTGCCTTTCATCATCGGCATGCTTTTCAAAGACAGCTGCCATCGGATCTAGCACTAGCTGAGCCATATCAGCAGCTTCTTCCTCAGCATCTGTAGGTGTCATAAATTCCATCGGCAACATAACAACCATATTGACTTCTGCCGATGGACTCGTCTCCTGGCGTTTTGGCCTCCACTCCCAAACTAGAGATTTTCCCTTCGAAGGATTCTCACCATAACACAAATCATTCTGGCGTTCATGCTGGGTCCTTCTTCTCTGAGTTTTCGTTAAACCCTTGGCACACCATTGAGGAAGCTTAGTTTTCCAAACAGGCCGGTACTGCTTTTTCACTACTGGTATTTGCACCACTCCTTATGTTTGGATCCCTAGAGAATATTTCTTCATCGGGCACCCTTGCATTAGCCCTCTCTTTGAGGTCCTCTTAACGGATACGCTTGCCAAGCCTATCATGCACACTAAGCTTGCCCCCCAGCCGATCATGTACTGATCCCTTTCCTCTGATCGGTCTGGCATAGCTTGATCCTTGACCTTCAAAGCGAGATTTCTTTTCTGACCGATCGGCAGGATAGTACCCATTGCATTCAGGACAATTATCGGCAGCGGGCAGCTTGATGCCTTCTTCCCAACAATGGACGAAGAAGGGGCACTTCCAATGATCTTTATGTCGATACCACTCTTGGCGTCTCATTTCTTCTCGCTGCCGATGTTCTTCTTCTTGTGAACGCTCATATTCTTGTCGCAGTTTTCTGCGTCTCTGAGGCCTCCTGGAGCCGCTGCTCTCATCGGCAGTTATTTTACCTTCTCTTTCATCGGCAAGCTTCTTCCCTTTTACATCATGCATAGCTATTTGATGTTCGGGGTCTACCGACGCATTTTTCATGGCCACTTCCGATGTCAGTACTTTGACTTTCCCGCTAGTTTCCACCATATTATTTGGAAACGGATGCTGGTCAATTTTCATTGGCTTCTGAGCTTTAGAATTTTCAAACTTGATTCGCCCAGATTCAATTTCTGACTGCAACTGTTGCCTAAATACTTTGCAATCGCCAAGGAGTCGCTCGGTGGTACGTGGGTTGTTGCGGCCTAGCTCATTGACCAGCTTTTTGCAGGTGGTACCCAAAAGGAAAGCCCCGACCACGTCCGCGTCGGCCGCGGTCAGGAGCTTTGTGCACTGCTGGGAGAAACGGCGGATGTATTCCCGGAGGGATTCGTCCGACTTCTGCCTGCAGCTACGGAGATCCCAGGGGTTCCCGAGGCGCGTATATGTGCCTTGGAAATTCCCGACAAAAGCCTGTCGCAGGGATTCCCACCCATCAATGGTGTTGGGAGGCAAGTGCTCGAGCCACGTGCGGGTCGAGTCCGAGAGGTGGAGAGGCAAGTTGCGAATGATGAAATCGTCATCGTCCGCGCCGCCAGCCTGACACGCAAGCCGGTAGTCGTTGAGCCAGAGCCCGGGGTTCGTTTCCCTGGACTACGGGACGATGTTGGTTGGCTGTCAGAAAGGGTGCGGGAATGGCGCGCGCCGGATGTGGAGGATGAATGCCAGGGGACCCGGTGGCTCCGACGTGGGAGGTCGGTCCTCATCTCTGTCGTATCGACCGCCACGTCGGACGTGGTAGCCTCGGCTTGCGTCGTCCTGCTTTGCGTGCTTGCACGAGTTGAGCGTGTCGCGCACGTCGCGCTTCTCGCCTACGCGGGCGTGCACCGTCGGGTGCCGGTGTCCGACCGGGTCGGGATCCGGGTGGACCACCCCCTCGCGGTCGTTAGGAGCCGCAACGGTCGGGGGGGCGGCGCTGAGCCCGCGTCTCCACGAAGCGGAGCTCTCGGCCTGTTGCTCCACGGCCCGCTCCGCGGCCCACTCCAGGATGGTCTTTAGCTCATCGTGGGTGAGCTTGCCGTCAGGAGCATCCAGGATGGGGAGGTTGCGGAGCAACATCCTTGCTGCCGCAATGTTCTGGCTTGCTCGCGTGAACTGTGGTGTGCCATGTTCATCGTTAATGATGCGGTGGTATACCGCCCGGGCCTCCCTGCGAGCTAGGGGCTCTGCGGCGTCCCTGGCGGCTTCACATTCAAGCTTCTCACGTTCAAACGTTACCTTTCACTGGCGCTCCGCGAGCTGTTGCTCTACGTCGCGGAGGTCACGAAGCCGCTGCTGCCAGGCCTCCGAGGACTGCGGGTCGGGCCGCTGGTTAGGTGCCGGAACACCTATCTGGTCCACGGGAGTGCGGTTGTCGTCACCGTCTTCGTCCCCCTCATTGACGTGGGCAGGGCCGACCGCGACCGAGGGGGGCGATGCATCGCACATGAAGCACTCACGGCCGTAATCTTCGCTGGGTCCGCTCGAGTCGGTGTCGAGCAGATAATCGCTGGCCTGGAGGAAGCCGCGTAACGCCTCCTGATCCTCAAGGCCGTCGAAGTCCAGGGGGTCATCGCTCCAGAGGCTGGAGCCGGCGTACGACGCGGCCTCGGGGCTTGTGAGGAGATCGGAGGTGGATCGAGAGTGGTAGGACTCGAGCTCCACTCGTTTCCCTTCCGCTGGGTCTTCATGAAACCACGCGCCCACCTCCTCCGCGTATGACGTGGCGGCATTCTTCATGTCGAAAGGCTGCGCTTCGGAGGCAGGCACTTCGATGCGTCCGGGAGAGAGCAGCTGCCCTCCCGCGAGCTGCGCCGTCACATTGGCGAACGCGAAGTAGAGGTTGTGCAGGGACTCCCGAGTCGGCCGGGGTCCCATGAGCGTGTCGAGCTGGCGCTCGAACTGTGGGTAGTCGGCCCGCGGGACGCCCGCCCCGCGAGCGACTTGTTCCCCAGAGGGAGAGAGATGGAGGTGGGCCATGGAAACGGCGATGGCGTCCATGGCTACCTCGGGAGATGCCGTGGGGCGACGGAGAGCCAGGTCGGCGTCCTACCCGTGGCACTGGACGTCCAGGCTACCAAAACGAATGATGGTGCCTGGAGCGAAGCAAATGTGGCGATCAGCCATCCGAAACTCGAAAATACGGGTGAGACGCAAAGTCCACCTACCTGGCGCACCAACTGTCGGTGTCTAAATTGGTGGGGGTCTAGACGGCCAACGAGTAAATTTCTAAGCGTGTCGGAGTTCGGATGGTTGCGCTCGGAGAACAAGGAGGTTTATACTGGTTCGGGCACGAACGACCTACGTCTAGTGTGTTGTGGGGTTGTATTACCGAGTGCGGAGAGCTCGTTGGAGGGAGCTACAAGCTTTTGGTGAGAGAGGGAAGGTTGTCCCCAAGTCTCGTGCGTATGAGGTTCTTGGTTCTGGTGAGTGCTCGCGTGTGTGCGAGTTTGAGTGTGTGTGAATGAGAGTTGGAATGTCGAGTTGGAATGTCGAGTCCCCTAGACTGGGGGTCCGTTCCCTCCCTTTATACATAGGGAGAGATGGAAGAGTACAGTAGAGAGAGGGAGAGTGTTCGTGGGCCCGGCTTGGGCTGCTGCTGAAGGAGGCATTTGTCTTCATCCTGTCTTCCTTCTTGAAGAAGATTGTGCCAGTGGACGCATGTCCGAGTCCTGTTCGCCCCTGACGAGCTGTAGCCATGCGCCCTGCGACCGGGAACCCTGTTGTTCCCCCTTTCCGGGTATGGGCGGGGGTTGGTCGCACAGGACCGGACACCCCCAGCGTTCCGTCGTACAGTGCTTGATGACGCCCTAATCCCTGTTGGAGTCTCCTTCGGAGCCATGGCGTGGATATCACGCGCGGAAGTCGTCGGTTAGGCAGCACAGGACCCTGTACCGCAGGGTGAACAGGGGTCGGCATGGTGGCTCATGCTCTGAACCCCATCCCTGAGGACGGAGGGTATTGTGGACCTTTTGACTATGTGGGCTAGAGCACCTTGGGCCGCAGCGTGGCGGTGAAGTCTCCGAGGGCGAGGGTCATCACGAATGACGTTTGCCAGGCTCGGACAGGGCGGAAGGGCCCCCGAGGGTAGATGACGTCACGGGCGATGCCACCTAGGCTCGGACGAGGCGGAAGAGCCCCCGAGGGTAGATGACGCCACGGGCGGCGCCGCCTAGGCTTGGGCGAGGCGGAAGAGCCCCCGAGGGTTGATGACGTCTCGGGCGACGCCACCTTGGCTCGGGCGAGGTGGAAGAGCCCCCGAGGGTCGATGACGTCACGGGCGACGCCATCTCGGCTCGGGCGAGGCGAAGGAGCCCCCGAGGGTAGATGACGTCACGGGCGACGCCACCTTGGCTCGAGCGAGGCGGAGGAGCCCCCTGATGGTGATTTTTGTTTTTGTGAAGTCTGGTAATTTGGGTACCCTATTTCTAGGTATCCGACAAAGAGCTAGCCTAGTCTTCAACTTGTATCTCCATCCTTTCAAAACGAAACGTTTTCCATCTTGGGGGAATGAAATATCCATTAAGCCCATTCATCTAGCATCACTAATGACTTAACTTAATTGACTTTGCCTCTGCAAAACACACGTTAGTCATAGTGACTTAGCATTGTTGTTAATCGTCTAAACACAAGGGACCATGATTCTTCAATCATTCGTATTTTAAAACGGCATCAAGGTACAAGGATAAATAATTCAAGGTAAAGGCTATGCATCAAGTAGGAATTTATTTGAATAGTAACCATGCAATAATTAACCATAGGTGTATTTAAAGAAAAACTTTGAAATACATTATAGGGTTTGAATGTACCGGGGCTTGCCTTTGATTGCAGAAT